>CANXME010002365.1:0-265552 GCA_948144175.1 Closterium sp. NIES-65 | reverse complement strand
TGACCACTTAGTCCCCTTAGGTCGCTGCGTCTGCGTCTGCGTCCGCGTCAGGTCAGCTGTCTGCCCCCTGCTCGTGTCGCTCTCTGGCGCACGAGACTGTCCTCTGGCACCACCGACTTGGCCACCCGTCTGTGCAGCGCCTTCGTGCCATGCACTCCCGGTACCTTGTCTCTGGTCTTCCCAGGGTTCTTCCTCCCCTCCCACCCTCGCATGCTCCTCCCTGTCTTCCCTGTGTCGAGGGGCGGCAGCGCGCCGCTCCTCACTCTTCCTCGTTTCCCCCGACGACTGCTACCTTGCAGACGCTCCACATGGACGTGTGGGGCCCAGCCCGCGTCCGTGGTCAGGGTCAGGAGAGGTACTTCCTAATAGTTGTTGACGACTACTCGCGCTACACCACGGTCTTCCCCTTGCGCACCAAGGGTGAGGTCCCTGATGTCTTGATCCCTTGGATCCGCAGAGCCCGTCTCCAGCTCAGCGAGCGTTTCCACTCGGACTTTCCTGTCCTGCGCTTGCACTCTGACAGAGGTGGTGAGTTCTCCTCCAAACTCTTTGCAGCCTACTGAGCTGAGCACGGCATTGAGCAGTCGTTCACGCTTCCGGCCTCTCCACAGCAGAATGGGATTGCAGAGCGCCGCATTGGCCTGGTCATGGAGGTCGCCCGTACCTCCTTGATCCATGCAGCTGCCCCCCACTTTCTGTGGCCGTTTGCGGTCCGGTACGCTGCGCATCAGCTCAACCTCTAACCTCGTGTCTCCCTGCCGGAGACCTCGCCCACACTGTTGTGGACGGGGGAGGTTGGCGATGCGTCGCGTTTTCGGTTCTGGGGATCTCAAGCTTTTGTTCGCGATACGTCCGCGGACAAGCTATCCTCCCGCACTGTTCCTTGTGTCTTCCTAGGCTTTGTTCCGGACGCGTCTGGTTGGCAGTTTTACCACGCCACCTCGCGCTGAGTCTTGCCCTCTCAGGACGTCACTTTTGACGAGTCACTCCCCTACTACCGCCTCTTCCCCTACCGCACTGCCCCGCTCCCCCCCCCGCCTCTCTTCCTCGCGCCAGGTGCTGCTGTTGTAGACCCCCTCCCCCCTCAGGGTGCCGCTCCCTCAGGTGTGTCTTAGGTAGACCCGGTTGAGCCTGTTGAGGTAGTTGTTGACTCTCGTCCTGCTGCGGGTGCGGAGCCTGGGGGTGCGGATCCTGGGGGTGCGGAGCCTGGAGGTGCGGACTCTGGGGGTGCTGAGCCTGGGGGTGCGGAGCCTGGGGGTGTGGAGTCTGGGGGCGCAAAGCCTTGGGGTACTAAGCTTGAGGGTGCTGAGCCTGGGGGTGCTGAGTCTGGAGGTCTTGAGCCTGAGAGTCCTACACCTAGAGGAGCCCTCTCCTCGGAGCAGCTGCGTGAGTGGTACTTACAGTACTGCAGCCTCAGGAGAGGTACCTCTGGAGCCAGGCGTACTACTGGGTCTGGTACTAGTGCTTCTCCTCCTAGCCGGGAGCTCCCCTCCCGTGAGCGGATCCGTGAGTGGTATGAGCGGCGCTGCACTCTTCGGAGTGGCGCACCTAGTGTCGCGGACCCCGCTGCTGCTTGTGCTGGAGACTCTACTGGTTCTGCTGGTGGTGCGGCACCAGAGGTTGGAGCTGCTTCTAGTGCTGTGGACCCGAGTGTTGGAGCTACAGCTGGTGGTGAGGACCCAGGCGCTGGTGCTGCTGCTGGTACTGAGAACTCGGGCGTTGGAGCTACTGCTGGTGCTGAGGACCCTGGCACTGGTGCTGCTGCTGGTGCTGTGGAGTCGAGCGTTGGAGCTGCTACTGGTGCTGTGGAGTCGGGCGTTGGAGCTGCTGCTGGTGCTGAGGACCCGAGCGTTGGAGCTGCTGCTGGTGCTGAGGACCCGGGCGTTGGAGCTACTGCTGGTGCTGAGGACCCTGGCGCTGGTGTCTCTGCTGGTTCCGGAGTCACTACACGGTAGCGGCCGTACTTTGTTCCGCTCCTTCAGCAGGTTCTTGGTCTCCAGCCTTCTACCGGTCCTCCTCCTCCCTTAGAGTGTCCACAGCCAGTCCCGTCACAGTTACAGCTACAGCCTGCCTCCCCACTGCCTGCTCCTTCTCCCTAAACTGGTCCTACTGGAGGTCTTGCTGAGCGTCGTGAGCCTGCGTCTCGCCCTGCGTCGCCTGTCCGTACTGCTCGCACTAGTGGTCGCGGTTTGCGTCAGCGTCCTCCTCCTGTCCCTGGGACGCACTGGATGTTTGTGTGTCCGTCCACTGCTCCTCTACGTGCCCCTTTGCCTTCTCCTTCTGACTCCTCTCTTCCTGCTCTTCCCGACCCGGAGTCGGACTCTCTTCGTGCTGCCAGTCCTACTGTCACGCGTCTTCTTGCTACTGTCATCACTGACCCTTCCTTTGAGTCCACTGCTGCGTCTGCCCTAGTTGCTGAGCTCGTCGACTTTGCTGCTCGCTGTCGTCTAGACTACACCGCTAGTCTTGTTGCTGAGTCTGAATCTGTCTGTGCTCCGTCCGTCGGGGGTGAGTGTGCCCTTGGCACGGACGTCCTTGAGGACAGGCAGGAGGAGTTCCAGTGCTTGGACGCTGCTTCACCTCATCTCGTGTTTGTACTGCTAACCCCTGAGGGAGACCCGGATGCACTTGACATCCCGACTCCGCGCTCTTACGCGGAGGCGATAGAGGGTCCCTACTCTTCTCAGTGGCAGGCAGCTATGGATGCAGAGATGGCTTCCTGGAAGTCCACAGGCACCTACGTTGACGCTGTCCCCCCTTCTGGGGCGAACATCGTTAGTGGCATGTGGATTTTCAGGGTGAAGCGGCCGCCGGGTTCTCCGCCTGTCTTCAAGGCGTGTTACGTGGTTCGTGGCTTCAGTCAGCGGCAGGGAGTTGACTACTTTTAGACCTTCTGTCCCACCCTGAAGATGACCACTCTTCGGGTACTGCTGCACGTAGCTGCTCACCGTGACTACGAGCTACACTCTCTTGACTTAAGCACTGCTTTCCTGCAGGGCAGCCTGCATGAGGAGATCTGGCTGCGCCGCCCACTTGGCTTCACCAGGAATTTTCCTCCTGGCACACAGTGGAGCCTCCGGCGGCCAGTCTGCGGTCTCCGCCAGGCACCGCGTGAGTGGCACGAAACACTGAGGACTACGCTTGCGGCTCTTGGGTTTGCTCCCACGTACAGCACTGGAGGAGAACGAGGCAGTTCTCCGAGGTCAGTCAGCAGGTAGGTGAGCCAGCAAAGCTCCTGTGCAGCCATGGCTCCTGCGTAGATCTCAGCCTCACAACTGGAGCCGAGAACAGAAGACGAGCGAGTAGCCCACCACGAAACAGAGCCGGAACCAAGGCTGAAGGTGTAACCCTGTAACGACCACTGCGTAGCCTGGTCGTCAGCCCAAGAAGCGTCTGCGTGCCCAGTGAGGACCACTGGTCTCTGCCCTCCAAGCACAAGCCCCATGCCCGACGTACTGCACCAATAGCGCAGCACCCTCTTCGCTGCAGCCATGTGCTCTGGTCTGTGTCTCCCAGGAGCAACATAGCGTGCGAGATTGCTAAGAGGGTATGCAAGGTCAGGTCGTGTGTAGTTCATCAGGTACATGAGGCAGCCAACCAGCTCTGGGTGCGGGCCACTCGGCTCTACGGACTCATCCGAAGGCAGAGCTGAGAGCGAGTGGCGAGTAGACAGAGGAGTGGCTTGAGGCGAGGAGTACGTGAAGCCGAAGCGCTGAAGGACCTGTTGCGCCATGTGTGACTGAGTGAGGGTAATGGTGCGGCGTGCTCTGTCTCGGGTGATCTGCAACCCAAGGTAGCTGCGCAGTTCACCCAGGTCAGTGCACGTGTGTCTCTTCTGCAGCTCGGACTTCACGTGGGCGAGTCCAGCAGTGTCAGCTGTGGCAAAGACCAAGTCGTCGACGTACACGAGGATGTATAACGGCGGCAGAGAAGTGTGAGTGCGCACAAACAGCGACGGGTCGGCAGTAGAGGGAGCAAACCCAAGAGTCGCAAGTGTAGTCCCCAGTGTGTCGTGCCACTCACGCGGTGCTTGGCGGATATCGTAGACTGGCCGCCGGAGGCTCCACTGGGTGCGAGGAGGAAAAGTCCTAGTGAAGCCAAGTGGGCGGCGCAACCAGATCTCCTCGTGCAAGCTGCCCTGCAAGAAAGCTGAAGTCAAGAGAGTGTAGCTCGTAGTCACGGCGAGCAGCTACGTGAAGCAGTATCCGAAGAGTGGTCATCTTTGGGGTGGGAGAGAAGGTCTGAAAGTAGTCAACTCCCTGCCGCTGACGAGCCACGTAACGCGCGTTGAAGACAGGCAGAGAACCCGGCGGCCGCTTCACCCTGAAAATCCACATGCCACTGACGATGTTCGCCCCAGGAGGGGGAACCTC
Organism: Closterium sp. NIES-65; assembly: GCA_948144175.1. Lineage (NCBI taxonomy): Eukaryota > Viridiplantae > Streptophyta > Zygnematophyceae > Desmidiales > Closteriaceae > Closterium > Closterium sp. NIES-65. The sequence continues at coordinate 261,179 of CANXME010002365.1, read as the reverse complement.
GTCAATGTAGGTGCCTGTGGACTTTCAGGAAGCCATCTCTGCGTCCATAGCTGCCTGCCACTTAGAGGAGTAGGGACCCTCTATCGCCTGCGCGTAAGAGCGCGGAGTCGGGATGTCAAGTGCATCCGGGTCTCCCGCATGGGTAAGCAGTACAGACACGAGATGAGGTGAAGCAGCAGCCAAGCACTGGAACTCCTCCTGCCTGTCCTCAAGGACGTCCGTGCCAAGGGCACACTCACCCCCGACGGACGGAGGAAAGACAGACTCAGACTCAGCAACAAGACTGGCGGCGTAATCTAGGCGACAGCGAGCAGCAAAGTCGACGAGCTCAGCAACTAGGGCAGACGCAGCAGTGGACTCAAAGGAAGGGTCAGTGACAACAGTAGCAAGGAGACGCGTGACAGTAGGACTGGCAGCACGAAGAGAGTCGGACTCCGGGTCAGCAAGAGCAGGAAGAGAGGACTTAGGAGGAGAAGGCAAAGGGGCATGCAGAGGAGCAGTGCACGGACGCAGAGACATCCGGTGCGTGCCAGGGACAGGAGGAGGACGCTGACGCGAACCACGACCACTAGCGCGAGCAGTACGCACAGGCGACGCAGGGCAAGACGCAGGCTCACGACGCTCAGCAAGACCTCCAGTAGGACCAGCATAGGGAGAAGGAGCAGGCAGTGGGGAGGCCGGCTGTAACTATAACTGTGACGGGACAGGCTGTGGACACTCTAAGGGAGGAGGAGGACCAGTAGAAGGCGGGAGACCAAGAACCTGCTGTAGGAGCGGAACGAAGTACGGCCGAGGCTGCGCGGCGACTCCAGACACAGCAAGGACAGCACCAGTACCCCCAGCAGTAGCACCAGCGCCAGCAGCACCTCCAGCTCCAGTACCTCCAGCAGCACCAGTAGCACCCCCAGCAGCTCTAGGACCGACAGCAGTAGCCTCAGCGCCAACACCCTCAGCAGCTCCAGCTCCAAAAGTACCCGCAGGCCCAGCAGCTCCAATACTTCCAGTACGAGCACCTCCGGGACCCGCGGCACCAGCACCCTCAGCAGCCGAAGAACCTCCAGCTCAAGCAGCACGCCTCCAGCGCCGGGCAAACCACTCGCGCATCTCCTGTGGAGAGAGTGGCTACCGCCGAGACGAAGCACCCGGAGAACCGCCAGGCACAGCACCGCCAGACGCCAAACGAGCAGGCCCAGCTCCCTCAGGCTCCGCACCCTCAGGCTCAGCACCTCCAGGCGTAGCACCCCCCGGCTCAGCATCCCCAGGCTCAGCACCCCCATGCTCAGCACCCCCAGACTCAGCACCCCCAGTCTCAGCACCCCCAGTCGTAGTACCCTCAGTCTCAGCACCCCCAGGCGTAGCACCCACACGCTCAGCACCCCCAGAGTCAGCACCCCCAGACACAGCACTCTCAGCAGGACCAGAGTCACCAGCGACCTCGACAGGCTCAACTGCGTCTACCTGGGACACACCTGACGGGGCAGGACCCTGAGGGGGAAGGGGGTCTACCGGGGGGGGAACTGGCACAAGGAAGAGCGGCGGCGGGGGGAGGGACGGAGTGCGGTAGGGGAAGAGGCGGTAGTAGGGGACCGACTCGTCGAACGTGACGTCCTGGGAGGACAGAACACGGCGAGAGGTGGGGTGGTAGAACTGCCCCCCTGGCGCGTCAAGGGGTAAGCTAAGGAAGATGCAGGGAGTAGCACGAGAGGACAGCTTGTCTGCAGACAAGTCGCGGACAAACGCCCGAGATCCCCAGACACGGAACACAGATGCATTGCCAACCTTCCCCGTCCACTGCAAAGGTGAGGAAGTCTCCAGCCTGGAGACCCTGGGCTGAGTGTTGATCTGATGTGCCGCGTACCGAACCGCAAACGACCACAGAAAATGGGGGGCAGCCGCATGCATCATGGACGTACGGGCGACGTCCATGACCATGCCAATGCGGCGCTCAGCAATCCCATTTTGTTGTGGAGAGTCTGGAAGCGTGAAGGTCTGGCGGATGCCTCGTGCATGACAGTAGGCTCGCAGAAGGCCAGAGGAGAACTCTCCGCCTCTGTCAGAGTGCACACGCAGAACAGGAAAGTCCGAGCCAAAGCTCTGCCTGAGCTGGAGACGAGCTGCGCGGATCCAGTCGATCAACACCTCAGTGACATCACCCTTGCTGCGCAAGGGGAAGACTGTGGTGTAACGCGAGTAGTCGTCAACCACCAGCAGGAAGTAGCGCTCGTGACCCTGTCCACGGACGCGGGCCGGGCCCCACACGTCCATGTGAAGCGTCTGCATCGGGGCCTCTATTGGAGGAAACTGGGAGGAGTGAGGGGCAGCCCGCTGCCGCCCCTCGACACAGGGGACGCAGGCAGGGGCAGGCCCCGGAGGAAGGGGAGGTAGGGACCGGGGAAGACCAGAGACAAGGACACGGGAGGCCATGCCTCGGAGATGAAGCAAGGAGGGGTGACCAAGGCGGTGGTGCCAGAGGAGAGTCTCGTGAGATAGGAGGCGACACGAGCAGGGGGCAGACTCAGGACCAGACCTGGACGCTGCACCAAACACCTGACCCGACGCAGCTACCTGACCAGACGCAGTGGGAGGAGATCAGTGTTCATTGTGTACAGGCTCGACCCCGGCCGACGTGTAAACATGGCCAGGTGTCGGCCTGTCCGAGCGTCCATGCAGTGGGTCACCCGCTGACTCGCAGGAGTGAACTTGTGAACCCCCGCATCCTGCAGGTCAGCACCACTCACCAAGTTCGTAGAGAAAGAAAGGAGGTAAAGACCAGATAGGGTGCCAGAGGGGGCCGCCGGACACGGGAGGACAGTGGAGAAGTGAGCAAGGACAAGACCCCAAGAGGGGTCTGCCAGAGAGACAGCAACTGGCCGACCAAGCGGCGTGAGTGTGGTGCGGTCTCGAAAGAAGGAGCGAGAAGCCCCCGAGTCAAGGGTGAAGGTTAGGGAGGCCGAAGCCGACGCAGTACCTGAGAGCGCAGACTCACCGGCACCTGAGGAAGCAGACGTACCAGCACCTAGAGCAGCAGCCTCGCTAGCACCTAGAGCAGTAGCCTCACCAGCACCTAGAGCAGCAGCCTCAATGCCCGGGTCGGGCGGAAAACACCGGTAACAGTCACCCTCATCACTAATAGTCACAGCATACATGGCAGCAAGAATAGCATCAAAGTCAAGGTCAAAGATAGCTACTCCCGCCCTAGAAAGCTCGCCCCAGCGAGGGATCTCAGTGGCCTCAGGGAACTGGTGACGCCAAGCGTCCGTCAGGCGGCCAAAGCAGCGCTGGTTGGAGTGCGCACCCCCGCACTGCTCACCCGCGCGGTCGCCGGTGCGTAGGACGTAGGTGCACGGACCAGTACCCCCACCCCGCTAGCGTGCAGCATGCCACTCACGGAGCTTCTGAGGGGGGGGGATGTCACGAGTGCGCTGCTGCTGCTGCTGGTGCTAGCGCTGACCACCACCGGAGCCGACCCTCTACGCAGCGCCACCCCGACCAGCTCCACCTCCTCCGCCGCCGCCTCTTCCACCGCCGCCACCTCCGCCACCTCCGCTCCCACCGCCACCGCCGCCACCGCCTCCGCCTCCACTGCCGCCATCGACACCTCCACCCCCGCCACCACTCCCACCACCACCCCCACCCCCTCCACTGCCTCCACCGCCACTTCCGCCACCCCCACCAGCCCCTCAAGAGCACTTGCCCCCCTTGCCCTTGCCGGTGCGGCGTCTCCCGCTCGGGGAAGATGCAGCGCCGACCGACTCAAAACCAACGAGGTCGGCCGCAGAAGCAGAGGCAACAGAGGGCAGGAGGGGGGAGGGGGAACACCCCTCAAAGACGGGGGTGCGAGGGTCACCACGAGAGGCTCCTACAATGACTATGCTTTTCTCTGCTGCTAGGAGGGCCTTCTCGAGGAGGTCAACAGTGAGAGTGGTGGGGCAAACTGAGAGGAAGTGGTCCCTGACTACGCGTAGAGAGTTAGGGAGCCGGGTGACTATGTAGTAGAGGGTGATGTACATGGGGGGGGAGTTCTTGGCGTAGAACTCAGCAGGAAGTGCAGCGCGGTAGCGAGCGTCACTAGTGCGGAGGTGCGTAATGAGGTCAGCGACTGTGGGGAAGGCAGCAAGGTCAGGGAAGAGGTACGGTAGCATGAGGCGGCTCAGTGCAGCATTGGCAGGGGAGGAGTAGCGTACAACTACAGCGTCGTACAAGGTCCTAGCACTCTTGTACTGGCTAAAGTGCGCACGCTCAGAGGTAGGCAGGTGGCGACGCACAGCAAGACGTGTAGCAGCATCGCGTGTGGCCCACTGGGAGCGAACAGTGGCGTCAGAATCAACAGCAGGGGCAGGAGAGTCGCCAGAGGTGAGGTCAAAGAGGGAGAGACCGTCTGCCCTATTGCACTGTAGGAAAAGCTGCAGGTCATCTAGCCAGACGTCTAAGTCAATAGCCCGACCCTCAGCGTCAAAAGCGAGGACACTAGGGGTAGCCATGACAGCAGTAGACTAGTAGCGCGAACAGTAGGGTAAGGGCAGTGCAGTGATAGAGGCGCTGCTCTTACCGGACAGGGCGGCTCGGGCGGCTCGGCGGCTCGGCGGCTCCGCAACAACTGCGGCTCGGCGGCTCGGCAACAACTGCGGCTCGGCGACTCGGCGGCACGGGCGGCTCGGCGGCTCGGGCGGCTCGGGCGACTCGGCGGCTCGGGCGGCTCGGGCGGCTCGGCGACTCGGCAGCTCGGGCGGCTCGGGCGGCTCGGGTGGCGGGCGGCTCGGCAGCAGGCGGCGGCGCTGGCGGCTCGGTGGTGACGGCGGGGCCGTGTGGGGACAGCGGCGGGGCCGGGTGGAGCGGCGACGGGGCCAGCAGAGGCGGCGCCGGGGCCGCAAAGGTAGGCGACGGGGCCGGGAAGGGCGGCGCCGGGGCCGCAGGGGTAGGCGACGGGGCCAGCAGAGGCGGCACCGGGGCCGGGAAGGGCGGCGTCGGGGCCGCAGGGGTAGGCGACGGGGCCGCTAGGGCGGCTAGGAGGGGGGTCGCGAGGGCGGCCTGAAGAGGCCGCGAGGGCGGCACAAAAGGGCCGCGAGGGCGGCATGAGAGGGCCGCGACGGTGGCGCGACGCGGCGGAGCCGCTAGGGCGGCGGATCGGGGCCGCGGGGGCGGCGCGACGGCGCCGCAAGGGCGGCGCGACGGGGCCGCGAGAGGCCGCTAAGGGGCCGTGCGGGGCCATGAGGGCGGCGCGACGGGGCCGCTAGGGGCCGTGAGAGGAAAGCGCGACTCGGGCAGGGGCTGAGTGCGCTCCGGGCAGGAAAAAAAAAAAAGGAACGGTGGGCCCTAGGAACAGTTGGGAACCTGCTCGATACCATAAGAAAACTGAAACGAGAATGAATGAACTATGAAACAGTTGGGTACAAGTACTAACCTTGATTGGGTTGTACCCCTTATGGCCTACCCCACTACAGCCTACACAAATGTATAAGCTATAATGTTCTGACAAATCCGTACAAAGAACGCAGAAGGAGAGGAAGGGGCGCACGTGTACGTCAAGTATTATGAGGCGGCGACCCTATGCCCAGTCACTACATGTGTGCAGCTGACGCCTGGGAGGGTGGACACCCGGTACGCTGTGGTGGTTGTGGAGTGCATCAAGCGGGTGGTGCACGTGTGCAAGTCTTACGTCAACAAGAAGATGGTGCTGCTGAACAAGTTCCTGTTGTGCGAGTAGTTGGTGAGGTATGAGGTTGGACGCGCTCACGGACGTGCCTATGTTTTTATTACTGGCTAACTTTTAAATGTTGTTGAATCACGTAGAGTAAGTAGTGGCATGATAAGTTATGAACATTGGTGCTCGGGGAGGATGATGTTAGTGAGACTGGTAACGTCGTGGTCATGAACAATAAGTTGAGGGGTAGTGTACAATTATTCAATGTGGTGTCGTGAAGCGAGGGTGTCTGAAATGCGAATGTGTGGCCGCGGATGTTCTTTTTTTTAACGTGCCGCGCTTTGTTTACCGGAAGCGACTCGAGGTCCGTGTGAAATTTGCGGTCCGAGGGTGGAGGGCTCAGGAATGTGGGCATGCGGGTGTGCGTGACATTCCTGTCACAAAATTGGTGGGTTCGGGGACTTTATGTAGAGTTTTTCGTAGAAAAACCCACGGAGCCAAATTTGGGCGATTGACATTTCCGCGATGTACCTGAAGTGTGAAGTACCACAGGCCGCTGCCGCTCAGAATCTGAACCACGATTCCGCTGTCGGAAGGGCAGCTCACCCAGCTATAGTCAACCTCCACCTCGCCCCCGTTCCCGCTGCTGACGATTATGTCCCAGGCGGGATCGTTTAGCTTGAATACGGAGCCGGCATTGTTGACTGCCCTCACCAATGCGGAGCCATCCTTCTTGCAGCTGCGGTGGTTCTTGCAGGAAACTCGGTAGCACGCTCCGCAATGACTGACGCCGTTCGAGTTGAACAAGCTCCAAGGCACCAGCGCAATCATGCCCTTGTAAACGCGACTGATGTTGCCGTTGTAGCACTGCCCCTCCCCGATCAGCGAGGCTTTGCCTGCGCTGGCGGAAAGAGCGCCAGCAAGAGTGAGGGCGAGAGCAAGCACGACAATTCCCGCGCACACCAGGCCGGCGACCTTGGAAACAGCGAGAGCCATCGGGAGAAAAGGAGCAGAGCGTAGTAGTACGAATGCTGAGGTTTTAATGGACTTCTCTGCTGGGGAGAGCGATCGCCTGTAAAATAATATAAAGTTGAACCAAAAGAGATTGAATAACTCATCCCAAAAAAGTTCCCCGCAATTTTCTACCCCAAGGTCACATCAGGGTTACCCCGATTGGTGATACCCCATTGTCGCCAGCAGTGATACCCCAATGTCACCCCGGTCGAGGCTTCAGTTCGTTGTCACACTGGGGTGACCCCGAGATGTGACCCTCCCGCGAAGTTTGGGCCCAATCACGTGCGTTCCCGCTTCCCGCTTAACGCGAGCTGCTTCTGCGCTGTTAACTTTCTCGATTTCAACACTATCATAGCTACAAGACAGTGTTTTCTATTTTGTCATTAAAAAACTATTATAAATCTCATTCCGCTATTCCCACAATTAGTATTGATATCAATCGATTACTGTTTATTTTGTCATGGGCTGCTTATTGCCAGTATAATTTGTATGCAGAAGCTGGTCGATTCCATTAATCAATATGCACATTTTAAATAAAGCATTACAAAACACTTTGACATGCAGACAACGTGCACTACTCTGCAGATACAGCACGTTATAAAAGCTATGTTACTCACTCAGGAGAGCTCCAGCACAACCTCACTACCCAATGTAGACGATGGTTTGCTCCTGCAACACACAACACAAAGAAAACAGGAACACACGAGATTGCAGGATTCTTATTACACGAATACGTGACAGGATCGCCCTCCGTATTCTGCACCGAGTGGCGACATTCAGACACGGGGAGGGTGGGTAAGAGTGAGGAATAAGTAGTGAGAACAAGTAGAGAAACATTGGTACACGAGGAAACGATTGTCACGCCACAGGTGTCTATTATGCACCGCATGCTCACCGGCAGTGAAATCTGGCCAGATACGAAGCTAGTTGGTGATACAGCATCTGCAAAACATTCGCGGCAAAGGCAACGAGATTCGATGAAACAAACCATATGACGGAGAGAAGGCATGTGGAAACCAGGCTGCAGACAAATAAAAATAAACGGAGGCAATGAAAAAATATAATCAGAGTGACGCCATGAAGCAAACGGAATGAAAGGGCGCTCATCCTGCAACCCCATTGTACAGCATTTCAGCTTACCTCACGACGAGCACTATTTACAGCTTGACTGTACAACAGTTCTTAGGCTGATACGAGTCGAGAATGGAGCATCACGCATCGCCCCCGTGTTCGATATTCTGCCATGAAAAAACGATAACGAAATAAGACATATACGATGCATGTAATTCAAACAACGGCACCCCTAAAATACTATGACTTTGCTGGTGGAAAAGTGAAGGAACTTAATTCCTAAAACGTGCACGCGAAATCTGACCACGGTCAGAACATCACCAGGGCTAATCGAGACAACCTGCTTCTTATTCAAGTAAGCTGCGTGTATCTCTCGTAGTAGCTGCTCCACGTGAGTATCGTGAGCTGAAAACGACTTAGGTAGAGAATGACGGGTTGTGTTTGAACCAGGATGCACAAGGCTAGAAGGCAGTGATGGGTGAGGAGAGGCAGTAGAAGGTGGTTTTCAAAGAGCTACGATTGGTTTGTGATCTAAACTGTGCCACGTAACCCAACTGAGAAAATTAGAACGAGAATGAAATGACTATGAACGAAGTGAGTACAAGTAGGAAACCCTAATTGGGTTGTACCCCCTATGGGATACCCCACTATAGCCTACACAAATAAGTAAGCTATAATATTCTGACACACCCCCATAGGCAAAGTGGGGGAGAACAGGGGGTCACAAGACCAGTCAAGCAAAGCAAAGCTCAGGGTGGATCACAAAGTCACCACACATTCCGAGCACAAGTTCAAAGGCCAGAAGGCCAGTTCACATGCAAGATCACATATAGAGATATACAAGAGTCAAGCAAGCAAGAGCAAGAGTATATATAGGTGAAGGTACAAGCAAGGTCAAGAAGTGAGCAAGTGAGGCAAGACAGGCACAACACCCAGCTGCGTGCAGCAGCGCGGATGATCACAAGGCGCAAGTGCCTTGGTGAAGACATCAGCAGTGTTGGCCTCAGAGGCCACGTACGCAAGTCGCAGCTGTCCACGCTGCTGTAGCTCACGAGCAAGAAAGTAGCGGAGAGCAATGTGCTTTGTCCTGTGCTCCAGTCGCTGCTCTCGACACAAGGCCAGCATGGCCTTGTTGTCTACGTACAGGACTGGAGGAGAACGAGGCGGCTCTCCAAGGTCGGTCAGCAAGTAGGTGAGCTAGCGAAGCTCCTGGGCAGCCATAGCCCCGGCGTAGATCTCAGCCTCACAACTGGAGCCGAGAACAGAAGACGAGCGGGTAGCCCGCCACGAAACAGAGCCGGAACCAAGGCTGAAGGTGTAACCCTGTGACGACTGCTGCGTAGCCTGGTCGTCAGCCCAAGAAGCGTCCGCGTGCCCACTGAGGACCACTGGACTGCGCCCTCCAAGCACTAGCCCCATGCCCGACGTACTGCACAAGTAGCGCAACACCCTCTTCGCTACAGCCATGTGCTCTGGTCGGTGTCTCCCAGGAGCAACATAGCGTGCGAGAATGCTAAGAGGGTATGCAAGGTCAGGTCGTGTGCAGGTCATCAGGTACATGAGGCAGCCAACAAGCTCCGGATACGGGCCACTCGACTCTACGGACTCATCCGAAGGCAGAGCTGAGAGTGAGTGGCGAGTAGGCAGAGGAGTGGCCTGAGGCGAGGAGTACGTGAAGCCGAAGCGCTGAAGGACCTGCAGCACCATGTGTGACTGAGTAAGGGTAATGGTGCGCTGTGCTCTGTCCCGGTTGATCTACAAGCCAAGGTAGCTGCGCAGTTCACCCAGGTCAGTGACAAGGGCAGACGCAGCAGAAGACTCGAAAGAAGGGTCAGTGACGGCAGTAGAAAGGAGACGCATGACAGTAGGACTCGCAGCACGAAGAGAGTCCGACTCCGGGTCGGCAAGAGCAGGAAGAGAGGAAGCAGGAGGAGAAGGCAAAGGGGCACGCAGAGGAGCAGTAGACGGACGCAGAGACATCCGGTGCGTGCCAGGGACAGGAGGAGGACGCTGACGCGAACCGCGACCACTAGTGCGCGCAGCACGAACAGGCGACGCAGGACGAGACGCAGGCTCACGACGCTCAGTAAGGCCTCCAGACGGACCAGCGTAGGGAGAAGGAGCAGGCAAAGGGGAGGCAGGCTGTAGCTATGACTGTGACAGGACAGGCTGTGGACCCTCTAAGGGAGGAGGAGGAGGACCAGGAGAAGGTGTAAGACCAAGAATTTGCTGCAGGAGGGGAACGAAGTACGGTCGGGGCCGCGAAGCGACGCCAGAAACAGCAGGGACAGCACCAGTACCCCCAGCAGGAGCACCCGCTCCAGCAGCACCTCCAGCAGCACCTCCAGTAGCACCTCCAATAGCTCCAGAACCCCCAGCAGCACCAGAACCTCCAGTAGCACCAGGAGCACCGCCAGCCGGACCGCCAGCAGTAGTCTCAGCGCCAACACGCTCAGCAGCACCAGCTCCAGTAGAACCCGCAGGCCCAGCAGCTCCAGTACTCCCAGTACGAGCACCTCCGGGACGCACGGGAGCAGCACCCTCAGCAGCCGAAGAACCTCCAGCACCAGCAGCATGCCTCCTGCGCCGGGCAAACCACTCACGCAGCTCCTGTGGGGAGAGTGGCTCTCGGCGAGATGAAGCACCCGGAGAACCTCCAGGCGAAGAACCCTCAGGCACAGCACCTCCAGGCGTAGCACCTCCGGTCTTAGTACCCCCAGGCTCAGCACCCCCAGGCTCAGCACCCCCAGGCTCAGCACCCCCAGGCTCAGCACCCCCAGGCTCAGCACCCCCAGGCTCAGCACCTCCAGGCCCAGCACCCCCAGGCTCAGCACCCCCAGGCTCAGCACCCTCAGACTCAACACCCCCAGGGAGCACCCCCAGTCATAGCACCCCTAGGCTCAGCATCCACAGCAGCACCAGAGTCACTAGTGACCTCGACAGGCTCAACCGCGTCTACCTGGGACACACCTGAAGGGGCAGGACCCTGAGGGGGAAGGGGGTCTACCGGGGTTGGGACCTGGTGCCAAGAAGAGCGGGGGTGGGGGGAGGGACGGAGTGCGGTAGGGGAAGAGGCGGTAGTAGGGTACCGACTCGTCGAACGTGACGTCCTGGGAGGACAGAACACGGCGAGAGGTGGGGTGGTAGAACTGCCACCCAGGGGCGTCGGGGGGGAACCCAACGAAGACGCAGGGTGTAGCGCGAGGGGACAGCTTGTCCGCAGACAAGTCGCGGACAAACGCCCGAGATCCCCAGACCCGGAACGCCGACGCATCGCCAACCTTCCCCGTCCACAGCAGGGCTGGGGAGGTCTCCGGCATGGAGACCCTGGGGTGGAGGTTGATCTGATGCGCCGCGTACCTGACCGCAAATGGCCACAGAAAATGGGGGGCAGCCGCATGCATCATAGACGTACGGGCGACGTCCATGATAATGCCAATGCGGCGCTCTGCAATCCCATTTTGCTGCGGTGAGTCCGGAAGCGTGAAGGTCTGACGGATGCCTCGCGCATGACAGTAGGCACGCAGAAGGCCAGAGGAGAACTCGCCGCCTCTGTCCGAGTGCAGACGCAACACAGGAAAGTCCGAGCCAAAGCTCTGCCTGAGCTGGAGACGAGCTGCGCGGATCCAGTGGATCAGCACCTCAGTGACATCACCCTTGCTGCGCAAGGGGAAGACTGTGGTGTAACGTGAGTAGTCGTCAACCACCAAAAGGAAGTAGCGCTCGTGACCGAGTCCACGGACGCGGGCAGGGCCCCACACGTCCATGTGAAGCGTCTGCAACAGAGCCTCTGTCGGAGGAAACTGGGAGGAGTGAGGGGCAGCACGCTGGCGCCCCTCGACACAGGGGACACAGGCAGGGCCAGGGCCCTGAGGAAGGGGAGGGAGGGACCGGGGAAGACCAGACACAAGAAGACGGAAGGCCATGCCTCTGAGCCGAAGCAGAGAGGGGTGGCCCAGGCGGTGGTGCAAGAGGAGAGTCTCGTGAGACAGGCGACGACACGAACAGGGGGCAGACTCAGGACCAGACCTGGACGCTGCAGCAAACACCTGACCTGGCGAAGGGACCCTACCAGACACTGGAACTGGAGGAGAAGCAGTGGTCAGTGTGTACAGGCTCGACCCTGGCTGACGTGTAAACGTAGCCAGGTGTCGACCTGTGCTAGCCTCTATGCAGTGCGTCACTCGCTGACGAGCAGGGGTGAACTGGTGGACTTCCGCATCCTGTAGGTCAGCACCACTCACCAAGTTCGTAGAGAACGAGGGGAGGTAGAGACCAGATAGGGTGCCAGAGGGAGCCGCCGGACACGGGAGGACTGTGGAGAAGCGAGACAGGACAGGACCCCCAGAGGGGTAAGCCAGGGACACCGCAACCGGCCGACTAAGTGGCGTGAGTGTGGTGCGGTCCCGAAAGAAGGAGCGAGACGCTCCAGAGTCAAGTGTGAAGGTGTGGGAGGCCGCACCCGACACATTACCTGAGAGCGCAGACTCACTAGTACCTGAGAGAGCAGCCTCACCAGCACCTGAGAGCACAGGCACACCGGCACCTAGAGCAGTAGCCTCACAAGCACCTAGAGCAGTAGTACCAATGCCCGGGTCGGGCGGGAAACACCGGTAACAGTCACCCTCATCACTAATGGTCACAGCATACATAGCAGCAAGGATAGCATCAAAGTCAAGATCAAAGAAAGCTACACCACCCCTAGACAGCTCTCCCCAGCGGGGGATCTCCGCGGCCTCCGGGAACTGCTGGCGCCAAGCGTCCGTCAGACGGCCAAAGCAGCGCTGGGTGATGTGGGTACCCCCACACTGCTCTCCAGCGCGGTCGCCAGTGCGAAGAACGTAGGTGCAAGGGCCAAAACCCCCACCGCGCTGACGCTGCGTGTACCACTCACGGAGCTGCTGAGGGGTGGGGACGTTGCGAGAACGCTGCTGCTGCTGCTGCTGCTGCTGCTGCTGGCGCTGACCACCCCCAGTGCTGCTCCGCTGCGAAGCGCCACTCCGACCACCTCCACCACCGCCACCCCCGCCTCCGCCTCCACCGCCGCCGCCTCCACCGCCGCCGCCTTCGCCACCTCCGCTCCCACCGCCACCGCCGCCGCCACCCCCGCCTCCACTGCCGCTCCCACCCCCGCCACCACCTCCACCGCCACCCCCACTCCCTCCGCCGCCTCCACCTCCACCGCCCCCGCTGGCCCCACTCGCTCCCTTGCCCCCCTTGCCCTTGCCAGAGCGGCGTCTCCCGCTAGGGGCAGACGCCGCACCGACCGACTCAAGACCAACGAGGTCAGCCGCAGCGGCAGAGGCGACAGAGGGCAGGAGAGGGGAAGGAGAACACCCCTCAAAGATGGGGGCGCTGGGGTCACCTCGAGAGGCTCCTACAGCGACAATGCTCTTCTCCGCCGCTAGGAGGGCCTTCTCAAGGCTGCCGACTGTGAGGGTGGTGGGACAGACCGCGAGGAAGTGGTCCCGGACTACACGAAGGGAGTCAAGGAGGCGAGTGACTAAGAAGTAGAGAGTGATGTACATGGGGGGGGGGTTCTTGGCGCAGAAGTCAGCAGGATGCGCAGCGCGGTAGCGAGTGTCACTAGTGTGGAGGTGCGTAATGAGATGAGCAACAGTGGGAAAGGCGGCAAGGTCAGGGAAGAGGAAGGGGAGCATGAGGCGGCTCAGTGCAGCAGTGGCAGGGGAGGAGTAGCGCGCAATTACAGCGTCGTACAAGGTCTGGGCACTCTTGTACTGGCTAAAGTGCGTGCGCTCAGCGGTAGGCAGGTGGCGACGCACAGCAAGACGTGCAGCAGCATCGCGCGTGGCCCACTGTGAGCGAACAGTGGCGTCAGCATCAGCAGCAGGGGCAGGGACGGCGCTAGAGGTGAGGTCAAAGAGAGAAAGACCGTCTGCCCTATCGCACTGTAAGAACAGCTGCAGGTCGTCGACCCAGACCTCAAAGTCAATGGCACGACCCTCAGCGTCAAAAGCTAGGACACTAGGGGTAGCCATGACTGCAGCCGGCGATCTCACTAGACAGGACGGGTCGGGGAGCACAGCAGCACAGCAAACACGGCAGCTCGGCCGGCCCAGCAGCAACAGCAGCACCTCGGCACAAGCGGCTCGGCTCCTCGGGCGGCTCAGGCGGCTCGGGCGGCTCGGGCGGCTCGGGCGGCTCGGGCGGCTCGGGCGGCTCGGGCGGCTCGGGTGGCTCGGGCGGCTCGGGCTGTCAGCGGCACATGCGGCTCCTGCGGCTCGGCTCCACAGCTGCGCAGGCGGCTCGGGCCGGTGGCTCACGGCAGGGACGGGTGGTGCACGGGTGGCCGGGAGCTGGGCCGGGACAAGTAGCGCGCGGGTGGCTGGGAGCGGGGCCGGGACGGGTAGCGCGCGGGTGGCTGGGAGCGGGGCCGGGATGGGTGGCACACGGGCGGCTGGGAGCGGGGCCGGGACAAGTGACGCACGGGCGGCTGGGAGCGGGGCCGGGACGGGCTGCGCACGGGCGAAGAGGGGCCGGGAAGGGTGTGCGCGGCCGGGACGGGTGGCGCACGGGTGGCGTGGGGCCGGATCGGGCGGCGCACGGCGTCGAGGGGCCTGGCGGGCAGCGCGCGGGCGTCTAGGGGGGGCCGAGACGGGCGGCTCGCGGGCACCAAGGGCAGCGCGCGGGCAGCGTGGGGCCTAGGCGGGCGGCTCGCGGGCTAAAAGGGCAGCGCGCGGGCGGCGTGGGGCCTGGACGGGCGGCGCGCGGGCTCCAAGGGCAGCGCGCGGGCGGCGTGGGGCCTGGACGGGCGGCGCGCTGGTGTCTAGGGGCCGGGACGGGCGGCGCGCGAGCGTCTAAGGGCGGCGCGCGGGCGTCAAGGGGCCAGGACAGGCGGCGCGTGGGCGTCTAAGGGCGGCGCGTGGGCGTCTTAGGGCGGCACGCGGGCGTCTAGGGGCCGTTAGGGCAGATCGAAAAAGTAAGAGAAAGGGCCCGGAGCGCGCTCCGGGCAGAAAAAAAAGTTCGATGTGGTGGGCCCTAAGCACAGTTCCCACGGGGGAACCTGCTCGATACCATGAGAAAATTAGAACGAGAATGAAATGACTATGAACGAAGTGAGTACAAGTAGGAAACCCTAATTGGGTTGTACCCCCTATGGGATACCCCACTATAGCCTACACAAATAAGTAAGCTATAATATTCTGACACCAACCCATCACTGTAATTACAGCATATTGAGTGATGTGATAAGATCATGGAATCTTTCTGGCTCACAACCGTTTACTTTTCAATTTGAATACGGAAAGACGAAATGCACAGTCAAGGCTTACCGTACGTGGCTGCCTCGGCAGCCAAAGTGAAGCGAACTTTTGATTGACGCCGAGCCTCCAGCCGAAGCTAGGGGGTATCCTCGGGGTAACAACGAACTGATATGCCCCCCTGATTGGTCTATGGTTTCATTACGAAGGTGCGCGAACATGTCTGCGAGTGGTAATGAACTCGCCAGCACTCAAAGTTAACCTCGGGGGCACTTGTGGGAAACATGAGGGTTACCTCACGAGGGTGACCTTGGGGTATCCCTCGACTTCGGAGCGAATTTTGCGTTGTGATTTTTGGGATGCTGGCACTGGAGGGTAGCTTTTGATTTCGATGTTGATATCGAGAAAGTAGGAGATTAATATACGAGATGTGTGAGTGGAGAGAATCGTGTCGTGAGTTGGGACTGGGAGGGTTCGCCGCAAGTAGCGGCTTCGAGTCGCCATCGTGATTTTCCTCGAGAAACGACCGCGTGGCGAGAACTACGAAACTGGGTGTAACGCAACAATTATTACCACTTCGCGAAACGACCGCGTGGCGAGAACTACGAAACTGGGTGTAACGCAATCATGGGAAGCAAAAGGGAGTAGGCGAGGGACGAAATTGTAGAAGCGACGTAATCTCGTCGGTTCACTGAATTCGCTCAAAATTATTTCCAGGCTAGTGGCGTGGCGACCTTCCGTGATTTTTGGTAGGTTACCTGCTGGGATTGATTTGTTGGTGAGGCGAGGGGCCCAATTATTGTAGGAGCTTCGTGAAGTCAAAAGATTAGAACTCGTCAATTATTGGCAGCATAACCGATGGAAGATGGAACATGTGCGAAGCACAGACGAACAACATCCAAACCATGCGAACTGTCATCTTGGTAACTCTACTCATTCGACGAACCAAACCAGGGCCGGCTTTCGCATGTGGTAACACATAAAGAATGCTTTGGACGCAGGTCCTCGGACCACAGCATTTCATTCGCAATCACACACACTCACTAATAAAGATTCGCTAAGAACATATCAAGGCGCATGAATATGTCGGAGTCCATTTCAGGGTTTGGTAACATCCTGGCTCCTTAGAGTTTTACATGCCATTCCTAGAATTGCTGCATTCCTCCCCGCGCAGATCTCTTGCGTCCAGTTCAGCTGCCAATCCAAGGACGTGATGATGATTGTAAGGACAGCCTCACCCGCCGTCCTCCACGCTTCTCCCAGCGAGAAGCTCATTCGTAGCATCCTCTCTGCCACCCTGGTACTAGTAATGCGGTTTCTAGTAGGATCGCGTTGTAAATTTACGGTCACTTGGGTATTGATAGTAGCGTGTCAGGAAGGCAAGCAAGCTCGTGGCAGAAGGTTCCGACCTATTTCGTTCGCGACGCGGATTGCGTCTCCGGAGGCGCGTTCAAGAGCCGACACGGCCTTTAGGGGCTCCTTACGGAGAAAAAGCAGACGAAATCGTTCGTTTGTGTTACATTTGTTCGACATTTGATGGCACTGGGAGGAGAAGAGCCGATGACGACAATGGTAGTCGGAAGGGCCTACAGCTAGGTTGGAGGCCTCGACGGTAATCCCAAGGTGTGCTTGTGATGGGCACTGGATTGTGAGGAATTATGAGAGGAGGGTGGTGGACAATGGGGGGGGGAGGGAGAGGGCACAGGGGGGGAAAGAATGGGGGAGGTTGGAGATAAAGGGCATGGGGTTCGGGGATAGTGAGGGCAGGCGGAGGATAATGAGGGCAGGCGGAGGATAATGAGGGTAGGGGCTTGTCCAAGTGCTCCCCTCCTCTCCCCCCTCTAGGCAGTGGGGCGCTGTGTAGAGGAGGCAGGGGTGCTAGTAAGACATGTGATGTGACTCACAATATCGTCCTCACACCATGCGACACAAACCAACACAAACCATATACGGTATGTAGCTCTACAATGTAAGTGTAGATGGCTGGGTTGTCTATGGTGTCTTTGCCTTTGAATCAACAATGTCACCTAACCAGGACTATTCCTCCACACCTCTGTGCATCCCTCTCCACCCCTCTATACCCCTCTGCACCCGCCAGGTGGACCTGATGGCTCGCTCCCTCCAGCGCGTGGGCATCCGCAGGGCGCTGGTGGTGCACTCCAAGGGGCTCGATGAGATCTCCCCCATGGGTATGTCAGTCCTCCCCTCAACATGGATAGGTGAGCCCACCCCATAGGTCACTCTCCCCCATGGGTATGTCAGTCCTCCCCACCCCATGAATCAGTGAGCCCACCCCATAGGTCACTCTCCCCCATGGGTCAGTCTCTCTCCCCCATGGGTCAGTCACTCTCCCCCATGGGTCAGTCTCTCTTCCCCATGGGTCAGTCACTCTCCCCCATGAGTCACTCTCCCCCATAGGTTAGTCACTCTCCCCCATGGGTCAGTCACTCCAGTGCAGCATCTTCTCAGTTCCGATTTCAGTGATTGGCTCAGCACTATCAGTCCTTTCCTACTGCTCTCCAATGCTCTCCTTTTCCTCACAATCTACCAGTGGCTGTCAGGATCAGGCTATCCATGAACTGTTCTTTCTGGTCCCTCTCACTCCTCCATCCCTCCCAACCCTCGTCCCTCTTCCCCTTGCCTCTCTCACAGGCCCGGCAGACGTGACACAAGACTCTGTTCGCCCCTTCGGGGTCATACATTCCTTCTCCTCCCCCTGTAGACTCTCACCCGCGCCCGTGGCAGTGGACTACGGCATAGCGCGGTGCACAATAGAGGACCTCAAGGGCGGGGTCAAGGCACTCAACGCGCAGCAGGTGGCCATCGCTGATGCTCTTGTGAGTGCCAGGGAGGGCAGCAGTGGGAGTGCGTGAGGAGTGGGTTGTAGCAGCGTGCTTTTGTGGCTCTATGCGCATGTGCGGTGTGCATGGTGCATGCTCCAGGAAGCTGAAACCCTTAACCCACTTCTGTGAACATGTGACTGCTTACTATCTCACACGTTCCCCCCTGCCTGCTCTCCTCGTCATCACTCAGCATATTCGTCTCCCCTCTCTCCTGTCATCCCTCCTCATCTTTCATTCCGTGCTCACAGCCCCTGGTACTCCCGCACCTCCTCTCTTCCTTCCTTCTCTCCCTGCAGGTGCTGAATGCAGGCACGGGGCTGGCAGCGTGTGGGGTGGCAAAAGATGTGGGCGAGGGCATAGCCATGGCTCAGGAGGCGCAGCGCAGTGGCAAAGCTATCAGCGTGCTTGACCAATGGGCTGCACTCTCTCAGGTGATCAACCGGCCGCCCTCTTTGAATGTGTTCCTTAAACCCAAGTCTTGGTATATGTGTGCATGGAGCCCAGTCTTGTTCCCTCCACCCCCCTTCTTCCCCACATGTCGTTTTCCTGCCTTTCCCTCTTCCTCTCCACGTCTCTGCATCTTGCTGCCCCACTATCAACCTTCAATGCTTGGTTTTTTCGGTTCCTATCTACACCTTTTCTCTATCAAACAGGAGCTCAAGAAGGCTGAGCAACTAGCAGTTGCATGAGATGGGTTACGCCGTTAAATTACCGGTAACAGCTTTGCAGCAAAGGGGTTTTATGTTCATTATCGGGCACATACGGTAGTTAGGATCTGCTGTTTTGAGATTGCAACAAATCAATTCCATCCAAGGCTGCCAATTCTACAGAGTCCCTGCCAGTATGGTCAGCTCAGCTGCTGCTGCTGTTGCTGCTGGAAAGATCAAGGGCAGGAGTGAAAAGGGTGAAATTTGGAGGGCAGCAAGGCGCCTGTTGCTGGTGCTGCTGTTGCTGGTGCTGCAAAGGAAACGAAGCAGCTGCAGCACAGCTAGGGGCAGGTGAAGGAGGGTGATTCAGGTGAAGGAGGTGTAGGGGCAGTTATGGAGGTGAGGTGACATGAACAGCACTGGGAGGACTGAGTCCAACAGTAAGCACCAGGCGGCAGCAATGAAGGCTGCAGCAGTTAATTGTCCTCCCTTGTGCCTGGTTCTAGTACATTAGAGCCTTTTACTTGTCTTGCCACTACTGAAGGTGTATTCAGCTGATGATAAAAACGAATCCTCTTCATCTATCAAAACTCTTGTTGTACTAACATGGACAGCAGAACGAGCAACTACATCTAGCATAGGCATTGCATAGCACCGCTCCTATCATCTCATCACCATGTATCATCGCCTCATGCCCATCCGGACACTGGCCGGGCTTTTATTCACTACGCTGCACACCACCATGCCACGGTGGCTGCATTATTAGGGAGCACTCTCGTGCAGCACACGACCTCGTTACAGCGCATCCCATTACTCGCAACCTTCTTCACGCCTCGATGCAACCCATCTCGTTAGAAGTTTGTGCCGCTCTCGTAGATCTTCCCGCTGCTCCACTTGCTCGGAATCACGTCTTGCAGCACCACCTGCTGCCCGCCGCCCGTCGCCGTCACGCGCACGCTCAGCTTGCGCCCCTTGTCCACGACGTCCTTGGCGGGATTCAGTGTCCACGTGGCGCCCCATCCGTTGTTCGTCATGCTCTTCCACTGCTTCCCGTCGTTCGATATCTCAACCTTCTCCACTCCTCCGCTCTTCGCCGCGCCCAGAATCTGAACGACGAAATTGTAGACGTTGCTGTTGTTTTCGATTCTGACCGCCATGGTGCGGCTGCTAGGGCAGTCCACGCTGCGGTAATCGATCTCCACGTTACCCACGTTACGGTCCTTCACGATTTTGTCCCACGCGGGAAAGTTGAGGTTGAAAATGCCGCTCACGCCGACCGCTCGAACCATCACGCTGCCCTTGGTGCAGCTCGGGCTGTTCTTGCAGGTAACTTGGTAACACGTTCCGCAGCCCTTGCCGCTGTTGAAATTGCTCGCAGGCACCTGCGCAACCATGCCCTTGTCGAAATAGGGACTGTCGGCGTAGCTGAATTGGCCCCAGTAGCACGTGCCCTCGCGGTTCAGATCGCCAAGTGTTGCTTGGATGGCATCGGCAGGTGAGAGGGCGAGAGTGAGCAGGACGATTCCCACGCACAGCAGGCCGCCGACCTTGGAAGAGAGAGCCATCGGAGAAAAGAAGCGGAGAGAAAGAAATCAATGAGAGCTTTTGAGAGCTTTCTACAAACAGCCGGATCTGCAAAGCAAAACTAAGCAAGCTGGCTTGATTAGTAAACACTGGACGCTTGGGGGGCAGTGGTCGACCTTCGATGATGATAGGGATAGAAGACTTGGGAGATAAATATAGTCGAGGGGCTGGAAGTGAAGAGCGGCTTCGAGTCGCTCTTGTGAATCTCCTCCCCTCAAAAGTGCACTAGAGAAAGGCAATAATTGTGTTCCTTTCACGAACCAAGTGCTTGGCGATGCGACGAGTATGTTTGTAACTCAGTTCGTGAGTGGAAGTAGGGGAAGACGATTGGCTCGACGATGATTGTCACGAGAAGACCATCTTTCCATCGTGCCAGGGATTTGCTAGGAGCAATTTCGCAGGTGAGCGAGCGGCTCTACAATTATTGTAGCCTTGCGACGTCGAGGTTTCTTGAATTTGTTCGTCAGACCGGCGAAAATATCGATGGTAACACTCACAATAAGCGGCGATCTTCAGATCCTGGTAACTATCGCTGTTGACGACACACAACACACCCGGAATTCGCAGCTGGTAACACAGCTCAAATGTCATCCAACACGTTTTCTCTATACACATCCTCTTGTTCGAGCGAGAAAAGTGTTGATTATTTCAGTCAATTCAGGTCGCTGCACTCTCACCTTCAAGCTCGTCAATTGCTTTTCGGCATCGTCATCGGCATGCCAGCTCATCAATGTCTGTCTATCTTGTTCAATCACCAATTCTCGCCATCGGTAGCCTAGCCTCCCACAAGCATTGCCTCACCGACCAACCCTACCGCGCTGTCATCACCACCGAATCACACAGATTCACGAACCCATTTGCATGGTAACTGACTTCCTAGTGTCGTTTCCTGCAATTTTCCGTCCGCGTAATGGCTGTCACCATTTCGCCAGTTCTTTCGCAGCAATGTGGTCATTTGCTCACTCCCCTGCTTCCTTGCCCAACAAACTTGGGCCAACTTGTCTCCATTCTTTGACGTTTTTTTTGTCCCTCAGCTTGTGTTATTTCCTGCTCCCTCTGATAGTTCTCAGGCATTCAGACCAGATTTCTGACGAGCGCTCTACACGCTAGTTATTTTTCATCAAGTGGTCGCTTATCTTGAGTAGCCGGAAAGTACCTGGAGCCTTTTTATGTGCATCTAAGTTTACGCGTCACCTCTGATTGATTCATCGTCTCAGACTACTACAAAATTAAGGTAGGCACCATCTGCACCATATCCAATGGACAATTATGTTAGGTTCGCGCTGCGAACAAATTCTGGTCGCTATTCGGTTTGTTGGTTTTACTTTGTTCTCTCCTAAATCAGCTCTGGAATGCCACTGGCAAGTGTGCATAGTAGACCTGAGGATGAGGATTTACATCCCTGTTCCGAATGAAGAAAATTTCGAAGTGCTGATTGGTGCATAAATCTTGCATAAATCCTATAGAGAGAGATGCAACTTCTCATTTCGTTCACCCTCTTTCGTTCTCTCCCCCTCCCCCAATCCCTCCATCCCTGGCCTCCTCCTTCCATGTTGCCCTCAAATCACCTATTCAATCAACAGACACGCCCCATTACCCTCTACTCATTCGCCTCGGTACGCGCGGAGCACACAGCACCCTTGAGGACAAAAGCTTTTTGCGCGGAGGATATTATCATCCATTGGCTTCCATTCAGCCAGAGTGTACGGGCTTCAAACCATCCATGCAAAGGCAAGGGTCTTGGAGCAGGGGTTTTCTTGAGGCAGGGTTTTCTTGAGGCAGGGTTTTCTTGAGGCAGGGTTTTCTTGAGGCAGGGTTTTCTTGAGGCAGGGGTTTCTTGAGGCAGGGTTTTCTTGAGGCAGGGGTTTCTTGAGGCAGGGTTTTCTTGAGGCAGGGTTTTCTTGAGGCAGGGTTTTCTTGAGGCAGGGTTTTCTTGAGGCAGGGTTTTCTTGAGGCAGGGTTTTCTTGAGGCAGGGGTTTCTTGAGGCAGGGATTTCTTGAGGCAGGGGTTTCTTGAGGCAGGGGTTTCTTGAGGCAGGGGTTTCTTGAGGCAGGGGTTTCTTGAGGCAGGGGTTTCTTGAGTCAGGGGTTTCTTGAGGCAGGGGTTTCTTGAGTCAGCGGTTTCTTGAGGCAGGGGTTTCTTGAGGCAGGGGTTTCTTGAGGCAGGGGTTTCTTGAGGCAGGGGTTTCTTGAGGCAGGGGATTCCATACCTCACAGAAGGTCTGCTGATCGCAAGTGTTTCCCAATGGATGTAAATAGTGTCGTGGCGATTGTGGCCGGGATTATAGTTGGTGCCCTTTTGCTGCTGCGTATGCTGGCCCATTTTTCCAAAGCTAAAAAGCACATATGGGCTGGGTTGGTGGAAATATTCGATCTTACAAGCAAGGGAGGCCACTTGGTTCCCGGGCCGATGCCTGTAGGTTCTTCAGGGAAACCCCCCAAGTTTACACCACCCTCCAAGCTTACACCATCATCCAAGGAGTATAATCTGCCAAGTGTCACACCACCACCGGTCAAGCCGCAGCCAAAACAAATCACGTCAGTATCCACAGCAGAGGTACCTAGAGGGTTAAGTGGAGCATCTGATGGAAACACAGCAGCACCGCAAGCGGCAACTGCAGCGGCAGCGGCACCATCGGCACCATCAGCACCACCAGCGACGGCAGCAGCAGCAACAGCAACATCAGCAGGGGCAGCAGCAGCAGAAGCACCAGCAGCAGCACTGCCAACAGCGGCAGCAGCAGGAGCTGGAATGGTCCCAGGGCAGGTGGTTGTTGACATACCCTCTGCATCATCCATGGCAGCGCTAGAAGAAGCAGCAGCAGCAAAAGCAGCTGCAAAAGCAGCTGCAGCATCAGAGATGGCTCAGAAAGTAGTCGGGAGTGATTCAAGCAAATCATCGTCCCAAACACGGGAATCAGAAACACCAGTAGCAGTACTTGCAGCAGAAGAAGCAGCCGCTGCAGCTGCTGCGGCTGCAGCTGCCGCAGTGGCAGTGGCAGCAGCACCAGCAGAGCCAGCGCAGCCGTTGCTGCGTGCTGCAGCGGGTGCTGGGCCAGACGTGTGCCAACGATTCTCCCTTGAAGAGATGGCTCGGGCCACGGGGGGGTGGGCAGAGAGCAACCGCATAGGCAGCGGCAGCTTTGGCGATGTGTACAGGGGGGTGAATCCGCGGAACCCCAAGGAGGTGTGGGCTGTGAAGCGAGCCCGCGTGCTCACCAACGACTTCCGACGCGAGGTGAGATATAGAAGGTGGTGTTGAGACTCCCTGTCATGTTCTGTAATCGCTTGGTAGTTTCAAAAGTATCCACACCGTGTTACTGGGTGTGAGTGGTGTGTTGTTGGCGAACGCTGTCAGTAGGGTGTCTTCTGTGGGAGTGGTGATTGTTGGAAAATGTTGTCCGTAGGGTGCCTTCTGTGGGAGTGGTGATTGTTGGAAAATGTTGTCCGTAGGGTGTCTTCTGTGGGAGTGGTGATTGTTGGAAAATGTTGTCCGGAGGGTGTCTTCCTTCAGTCCAACCAGTTTCCCCATGCTGTTCCCCAACCTCCTTTCTTCCTTTCAGCCAACTTCCTCCCAACCTGCTTCCCCCCAGCTCACTTCCTTTCAACCAACTTCCTCCCAACCTGCTTGCTCTCAGAAACCAGCCTGTTTTCACATGCCCTACTTCCTCCGTTCCTCCCCCCACTGCCCTGCAGATCAACGAGATGGCGACCAAGAGCCATCCGAACCTGGTGCAGGAACTGGCCTGCTTCTTCCCAACCTGATTCATCCCACCCACTTCACCATCACCCTGCAGATCAACGAGATGGCGACCAAGAGCCACCCAAACCTGGTGAGGCTGCTGGGGTACTGCTTTGACATGAGCTACGAGGCGGAGCGCATGGAGCAGATCGTGGTCTATGAGTTCATGGCCAACGGCGACCTCGACCGCTGGATCGGACCTGGTGAGCCAAGGCGGTTTTTTGTGTTGCACAAGGCAGGTGACTTGCGTCACGTACGAGTTTACAGACTAGAAAGAGTATGTTGTGACTTTTCTAGTCGACACACCGAAAAACAAAAACAAAAGGGGGAAAAGGAGGGGGAGGGAGGAGAGGGAAGGGGGAAGGGGGGGGAGGCTCAAAGTAGTGTCTCACCGCATGAGAGCATCCAGCCGTGCCTGTGTTGTTCTTGTCAAACCTCTTGTTACCGCCATACTCTCTACAGCATGTTCCTTTACCAGCTCTGGAAAATCATGCAACTCATTGCAATCCGTTCTATCAACCCAGAGGGATCCAATGCATTCTATAAACCTGGAGACTCTTGTTCCATTCATAAACACACCCAGCTGCCCAACTCCCAACTGCCATGCATTCTCCTCCCAGACGCACCCCACCCACTCACGATGCAGCAGCGGCTGGGCATCCTGACGGGCATGGCGCGGGGGCTGGAGTATCTGCACGGCTTCAGCATCGTGCATCGCGACATCAAGCCCGCCAACGTGCTGCTGGACGCGCGCATGCACGCCAAGCTCGCTGACTTTGGGCTGGTGCGACTTGGGGAAGGTACATCTGTGGCCGCTACCCGAGTCATGGGCACGCCGGGCTATGTGGACCCCGCTTACTACCGCTCCCACAAGGCCACTCCCAAGGCCGACGTGCACAGGTGCGGGTGATATGTTACTCACGTGCACTAGTTTTCATGCATGGCTTTTTGAAAATGCTCCCATACCAACACCAGCCTGAATCTTGCTACTCTGACATTCTTCTTCCCTTCCCTGCTGCCATCCTTGCGCTCTTACCTTGTTGCCTGCCTTGCTCTCTTACCTTGTTGCCTGCCTTGCTCTCTTACCTTGTTGCCTGCCTTGCTCACTTACCTTGTTGCCTGCCTTGCTCTCTTAACTTGTTGCCTGCCTTGCTCTCTTACCTTGTTGCCTGCCTTGCTCTCGTACCTTGTTGCCTGCCTTGCTCTCGTACCTTGTTGCCTGCCTTGCTCTCTTGCCTTGTTGCCTGTGTTGCTCTCTTGCCTTGTTGCCTGCCTTGCGCTCTTACCTTGTTGCCTGCCTTGCTATCTTACCTTGTTGCCTGCCTTGCTCTCTTACCTTGTTGCCTGCCTTTCCTTCCTCCCTTGCTCCCTTTCTGCCCCCCTCATGTCTGCAGCTTTGGAGTGGTGATGCTGGCGGTGATCACGGCTCGCAAGGCCATCTACAACATCGAGTCAAACCAAGTCAACCTCAAGCAGTGGGTCTGTCTCACACCAAAACCCATTGCTTCTTCTCGAATACCTATCCTCCTTTTCATGACGTCTGTTTGCACATCCATTCTTTCTTGCCAAAAATCCTCACTCTCCCTTCCTCTCCTCTGCCTCTTCCCTCCCCTGCTCCCTTACTTCCTCCGATTGATCCACTCACAGGCAGCAGCCCTAGTGGCAGCAGGGGACGTGGCGGCCCTCAAGGACCCGCACCTGCAAGCACCGGACGACCTGGTGCTGCGCATGGCACGCCTGGCACTCACCTGCACCGCCATGCCCACGGCGTCTCGCCCGGGCATGAGCCGTGTGCTGGCAGAGCTGCTGCTGCTCAAGGAGGAGTTTTTCGGGGAGGACGAGGACCGCATGGCTGTTAGGATTGACCACGAGATCGAGAGCTCCGAGCAGGTCGACTTCAGCTTGGAGCTGGCTCGTATTGAAGGCAATCAACATGGTAGTTAGTGCCGTAAAGGGAAAAGCAGAAAGTTGCCTGCAAGTACATAAGGGAGGAGGAAGGAGAGTTGGGAAGAGACTGGAATGGAGAAGAGTGTTGTTCATTTTCAATGACCAAAGCCCCTCAATAGGTGTCTCCAGGCAGGTCTTGGCATTTGCAGACATTTCAAATGTAGAAAGCAGATCAATAAACGTCACTCGTTTTCACAACAAACATGCAGTTTTGCATAGTGAAAGATAACGTTAATAAAGTTAAGGGCCTCTAGTTTTCTTGGCACACCTGAAGATGTTAACTTTTTTTTTATGACGTGTTTCGGGTGCGTGTAGTGTACCAATCTTATTTGACTGAAATTTGAAAAGGATGACAGTGGAACAGCAAAATACTCGCGGAATGAGCAATTTCTTCTACCATCTCATCGGATCACCCTATAGGGCTGATAAAGCCTCAACCCTGTGAAAAGAAGCTAAGCACAGGTGGGCTTAGGAGCCATAGTTTAGGAGAGAGTTCGAGTTTAGTTCGAGTGAGTTTAGGAAAGTCGAGAGGAATGGGGTTTCACTATTGAGAATGGCAAGTACAAATAGGTAAACAGCAACATAAGGAGGTGCACCACCAAACATGATGCAATATCTACACTACAATTGCAAACGATTATATAAAATATGTAAACATATTTTGACACGCCCCCATAATTGATTGCAGGAGTAAGTGTAAAACGCCCACTCTGGTAAGTGTAAACCGCCCACGCTGGTCACCCACTCCATCCCCTCACCCTCCCCCTCCCCCTCCCCTTCCCCCTCTCCCACACACTGCTGCAGGAGCAGCAGAGGGGGGGAATAGAGGAGAGGTGGAGGGACGGCGGCTGGGTGGTCTCACACCCGCCACCCCAGTGCCACTCCCCGGGCTCCCCCACACCCTCACACCCTCCCCCCCAGCGGCAGCTGCAGCAGAGGGAACAAAAGGAGGAGGAGAGAGGGGGGGGGGGGGGGGGGGGGGGCGACGCACGGCCTCCCCGGGCGCCAAAGCAGGCGGCAGAGGGGGCGACGCCTGCCCCCCCTTTCCAGGTCGCCGCGGCCCCCGAAGAAGCCGCGACGGGTGACGGGAAAAGGGGGGGGGGGGGGGGGGTCCACGTGCCCCCGGTGTGCCGAGGCTGGCGACAGGGCATGGCCGGGGCGAGGTCGGGGCCGCAAGTGGGCGAGGCCGCAGGTGGCATCGGGGCCATAGGGGGGGACGGGGCCGCAGGTGGCGACGGGGCCGTGGTGGGCGACGGGGCCGCAAGGGTGGGCGGGGCCGCAGGTGGCGACGGGGCCGAAGGTGGCGGGGCCGCAGGTGGCGACAGGGCCGCAGCGGGCGACGGGGCCACAGGTGGCGACGGGGCCGTGGTGGGCGACGGGGCCGTAGCCAAGGGCGGCGGGGCCGCAGCGAAGGGCGGCGAGGCCGCAGCGAAGGGCGGCGGGCCGCAGCGAGGGGCGGCGGGGCCGCAGCGAAGGGTGGCGGGGCCGCAGCGAAGGGCGGCGGGGCCGCAGCAAAGGGTGGCGGGGCCGCAGCGAAGGGCGGCGGGGCCGCAGTGAAGAGCGGCGGGGCCGCAGCAAAGGGCGGCGGGGCCGCAGTGACAGGCGGCAGGGCCGCAGCGAAGGGCGGCGAGGCAGCAGTGAAGGGCGGCGGGGCCGCAGCGAGGGGCGGCGGGGCCGCAGCGAAGGGCGGCGGGGCCGCAGCAAAGGGTGGCGGGGCCGCAGCGAAGGGCGGCGGGGCCGTAGTGAAGAGCGGCGGGGCCGCAGCAAAGGGCGGCGGGGCCGCAGTGACAGGCGGCAGGGCCGCAGCGAAGGGCGGCGGGGCCGCGGCGAAGGGCGACGGGGCCGCAGCGAAGGGCGGCGGGAGGGCCGCGAAGGGGCCGCGAGGGGTCTGAAAGGGCGGCAACGGGGCCGTTAAGAAAAAGGATAAGGGGGCACGCCACGGGGCGTGCCGAACATAGAGTAGCAGCGGAAGCTTTAGGGTGGGCCCACAGGTCAGAACCTTGGTCACTCTGATAACATGTGAAAAGAAGCTAAGCACAGGTGGGCTTAGGAGCCATAGTTTAGGAGAGAGTTCGAGTTTAGTTCGAGTGAGTTTAGGAAAGTCCAGAGGAATGGGGTTTCACTATTGAGAATGGCAAGTACAAATAGGTAAACAGCAACATAAGGAGGTGCACCACCAAACATGATGCAATATCTACACTACAACTGCAAACGATTATATAAAATATGTAAACATATTTTGACAAACCCATCCACCCCGAAAAGCTGGCTGGGCTTTTATTCACTGCCTGCACACCACGATGCCCTTGTGGCTGCATTATTTGCACGCATTGGAGTGCGCCGCACCACCTCGTTACAGTTCGTCACGTTATCAGCAGCAACCGTTGAACCCATATACCCATCTCGCAACGACTTGGCCTAGAAGTTGGTGCCACTCTCGTAGGTCGTCCCGGCGCTCCATCCGCTCGGAATCACGTCTTGCAACACCACCTGCTACCCGCTGCCGGTCACGCGCACGCTCACGGGGCGCCCCGCATCGACGACGTCCTTGGCGGGATTGAGCACCCACGTGGCGCCCCATCCGTACGTCGTCATGCTCGTCCACTGCGACCCGTCGTTCGACAGCTCCACGTTCTCCACACCCCCGCTCCCCGCCGCGCCGAGAATCTGAAGCGCGAAGTTGTACGAGTTGCTATCGTCGACCAATCTGACCTTCAGGCCGCCGTTGCTAGGGCAGTCCACGCTACGGTAATCGATCTCCACGCGCCCCGCGGCCCGGTCGCCGACGATTCTGTACCACGCGGCGAAGTTGAGGTTGAAGTCGCCGTTTTGGCCGACCGCTCGCACCAGCACGCTGCCCTCCAAGCAGCTCGGGTGGTTCATGCAGGAGACTTCATAGCACCTTCCGCAGCCCTTTCCGCTGTTGAAATCGCCCGAAGGCACCTGCTCTACCATGCCGTAGTCGAAATCCGAACTCTCGCCGTAGTTGAATTGGCCGCGGTAGCACGTGCCCTCGCGGTTCAGATCAGCGGACGTGGCGTACATGGCATCGGCAGGGGCGAGGGCGAGAGCAAGCAGAACGATTACCACGCACAGTAAGACGCCGACCTTGGAAACTCGAGCCATCGAGGAAAAGGAGTAGAGGGGAAGATCCGCTGAGAGCTTGCGAGAGCTTGCTGATGTGAAGACACCTCGGGGTCGAATATCGGACGCACTGGGCACTGGGGGCAATAATCGATATGATGATAGTGGAGGAAGAAATTTATATGGTTGCGTCAGTCGGGGAGAATCGGAACTTGGAAACTGTGGGTTCGTTGCACGAACTGCTCGGCACGAGTCGGCCGCATGGATGTCCTCCCTTCTGCTTCAGAATAACAATAATTTCGTCCTCGTCGCAGACTGACTGCTTTGCGATGCCGACGAAAACGACTGTAGTTCTTTCGCGAAGGCGATAGCCTCTACGATAATTGTTTTGGGGAGCGGCGTCATTCCGTTCCGTCATTCTCGGGGATTTGCTCCAAGGAAAGCAATGTCGTTGAATGAGTTTCGGGTACAGTGAGCCGGGAATAATTGTCTAGAATTCTCGAGGCAGAGGGTCTAGGCGGAATTCTAGGCGGGGCGAGAGGCTTCATGATTATTGTATTTGCTGGTCTTCAGGGTCGTGGCTGGTAACTCAGCTCATTTGACGAACCACACCGAAGCGTTTCGCGGGTGGTTACACAAAGATTTGGTTTGTGCTCCTCGCTGTTTTAGCATTTCGCAATCCCACTCTTTTCAGCAGATAAATGCAGCGAGAACATATTACGAGGCGCGTTTCCCTACTCTGTCTAACTCTACGAAGCTCGTTTTAGGGTTTGGTTTGGTGGCAACCTTGTTGCTTGGGTGTAACATTGCAAGATTAGTTATCTTAGCATCTCCCTCGACTTCTCTTCTTGCGATTTAGAGATTATGCTTCAGCGGATGATTTTTTTGATGATGGTAAAGACGTCCCCCGTTCACCACGCTTCTCCCACCGAGTCGCTCCTTAGTAGGACACCTTCTCCCATCCAGTACCAGTGAAGCGACCCGCAGCTGCTACTAGCAGTAGGAGCGAGTCTTTCAAAAACGACAACGTGGCGCTATTGGAAGGGTGGCCACGTCATCCAGCGGATCTAGGGTTAGGCGAAAGCCTCCGACCTATCGCGTTCGAGACACGGATCGCGCCGACGTGGGATCGACACGGCCTTTCGAGCCTCGTTGCGCTCTCGACAATGAAAGCGTACTGACTCGAAGCATGTTGTTACATTATATATATATAACTATATATTTTTCTGTTTCCTCATAAACATGCATTTTCCTACACTGACGAGAATCCGAATGGGCAGGGGGGTTGCACGTAGGGTCGAACCCCCCACGACGCGTTTGTGAGCATGAGGACAGGTGTGGGGGAATAATGCGGGCAGGGGGTTGGAGATAATGAGGACAGGGGGGTGGGGGATGTTGTGGGCGAGGGGGTGGGGGATGATGAGGGCATGGGGGTGGGGGATGATGAGGGCATGAGGGTGGGGGATGATGAGGGCATGGGGGTGGGGGATGATGAGGGCGGGGGAGTGGGGGATGATGAGGGCGGGGGGTGGGGGATGATGAGGGCGGGGGGTGGGGGATGATGAGGGCGGGGATGTGGGTGGCAAGGCGGGGGGGATGGCAGTGTCAACATGAGCACGGGCGTCCATACTCGCTCTGTGTGTGGGGTGTGGGCTTGGATTCGGCAATGCGTGTGGGTGTGGCAGAACAGAGGTGCACGCGACTTCCGCACACAGGGACCACGAGGTTTGGGGTCCGTGTTTGTGTGCTGACGAGTGTCGGCACCCTATGAATGAGAAAAGCAACCCACAGGCTTGTTCGAGTGCTTTCCCCCCTTCCTCTCCCATCCCTCTCTCTCCGCGAAGTAGTGGCGGCAGGGGGGTGAGTGGGAGATGTGACTCACACTATCGTCCGCACACCATGCGACGCACACCATGATGCGACGCACACCATGATGCGACGCACACCATGATGCGACGCACACCATGATGCGACACACACCATGATGCGACACACACCATAATGCGACACACACCATGATGCGACACACACCATGTGTGTGGCTTGAACATGCACTTCTCTGCATCCCTCTGCACCTGTCTGGACCAACCAGGTGGACCTCATGACCTCGTGCGCCTGGGCATCTGTAGAGCGCTGGTGGTGCACTCCTACGGGCTCGATGAGATCTCCCTCATGGGTCAGTCAGTCCACCCCATGGGTCAGTCCGCCTCACTCGAACCGCCACCCCCTATCCCTCCCCTGTTCCACTCCCCCGCCTGTCCCTCTCCCCTTTTGTCCCTCTCCCCTTTTGTCCCTCTCCCCTTTTGTCCCTCTCCCCCTTTTGTCCCTCTCCCCCTTTGTCCCTCTCCCTCGCCTGTCCCTCTCTGCCCCTCGTCCCTCTTTCCCCTTTGTCCCTCTTCTCATCCTGTCCCTTTCCCCCCCCTGTCCCTATTCCCCCTCCTATCGCTCTCCCTCATTGTCTCTCGCTTTCCCCCTGTTCCTTTTTTCCCCTTGTCCCTCACCCCCCTCTCCCCTCTTGTCCCTCTCCTCCACTGTCCCTCTCCCCCCTTGTTCCACGTCTCACTATGTCCCTCTCTCCCTGCCTCTCTCACAAGCCCTACAGACGTGCTTGAGCCACTGACCTTCTGCTCTCGTTTCCCTCGCTCTCACATCCGCCACCTCTCGCTCTTTCCTCTCTCCTCACTCCTTGCGTCCCTCAATAGATTACCTCAGACGCTCCTCCCATTCGAACCCAGGGTGTGAGCTCATGTCTAGCAGCACGTTCAGCACCCAGCAATCTCACACGAACGGTAAGGCCCAATCCACAGCATGTTCTCATGTTCCCTCAGTAATGCTTCTCCTCCTTTCGCCTCTCCTGTGTCTACCTGCAGGTGCGGGAACAGGGCTGGCAGCGTGTGGGGTGGCTAGGGATGTGGGCGAGGGCATAGCCATGGCCCAGGAGGAGGCTCAGCGCAGCGGCAAGGCCCTACATGAATATATATATATATATATACACCCAGCCCAGAATATTAGCAAGAACCATGCTCCGTTCCCGAGCAGCACTTCTTTGCGATGATATAATTAAAAATGCTAATCAACTACAAAGGCTTCAAGTCTTTATGCTGATAAACCAGCAGTTGTGCAACAGCTGTAACGCTCATCATTTTTATGGTGGTAGTTATATTTAGAAAGCTTGCTTTCTTATACTGATCATTTGGCATCGTTCTCATTTCAACTGGCAAATTACAACATGCACTTCGAGCTAGACAAAATAGATGCTAGTACATGACCTAAGACTACCTACCATAGCATTGTACTAGCTATCCCGCATTATGCGTGCGTACTACCAATCATAGGACTAACTGTCTATCCTCCTATTCCAGCGGCGTCACGGATGTCCTCGGTGTCGGGGTGGGGGGTGGGAGAGTTGCATGAGCCGTTGGAAAATGAGAGACGTGGGTGGAGGGAAATGAGCTCCAACCCACGATTTGTAGTTGGAGAAGGGCGTTTAGCGCGCTTCGACGATGCCAAATCAGCGTTACAAGCACCTGCGCTTTCGAAATACTTAATTTTAAAAAACACTTCGTGTGTTTAAAAATTATCATTTTCATGAATCAGCCCTGCAATACTGTAAGGAATTTTCTCGATATTCCTTAGCGCACCCTGCAACACCGCGTACAGCAGCAGCCGTTGTTCGCCCGTTACTGCTAACGGGGCTTCGCCCACTTCGCGCGCACCATTTTACCAAACCTCGCACCGTTGGACCGGCCGTGCTGGCTTACGCTTCGGGACTAGCCCGAGCCTCGCTTCCAACGTAGCACTAGCTAGCTCGCCCGCACCGCGTTACCGTTTGTATGTTTTGCTGCGATCATAAATAGATCGTAGCCAGGATCACCTCAGGAAAGGTTCGCACGCTTCTAGTCTAGAGGTGGTGGGCCCTTGACCTCAATAGCATAGTGAATGTAAAATGCTTGAGATAATAAAACATGCAAATACAACGATATAAATAAGAGTACAGGGGAATACGAATCGACCTAGCTAGCCATGTACTCTAAGGGGTACATTCCCTCATTTAAATTCTTTCCCAACCGTGCGGTGCGTACAGTTACAAAACTATTCCCGCAAGAATCCTTCTGCCTTCAGCTGCCCGATTGTCAGAACATATATAGCTTATGCTGTTGTGTAGGCTATAGTGGGGTATCCCATAGGGGGTACAACCCAATTAGGGTTTGCTATTTGTACTCACTTCACTCATAGTTCATTCATTCCTCGTTCAGTTGTTCTCATGGTATCGAGCAGGTTCCCCTGTGGGAACTGCGCCTAGGGCCCACCACTCGAAATTATTTTTTCTCTGCCCGAAGCGCTCTCATCCCGAGTCGCGCCTCGGGCCACTCTTTCACCGAGCCGCCCTGGCGGCCGGCCTTACCCTAGCGGCCCCGCTGCCCCGTGAACGCGGCCCCGCCGCCTCTTCTCTCGCGGCCTCGCCGCCCTTGCTCACGCGGCCCCGCCGCTCCTGATCGTGCGGCCCCGCCGCCTCTCCTCGTGCGGCCCCGCCGCTCCCTGATCACGGCCTCGCCGCCCCTGCTCCAGCAGCCCCGCCGCCCCTTCTCTTGCGGCCTCGCCGCCCCTGCTCGCGGCCTCGCCGCCTCTGATCTCGCGGCCCCGCCGCCCCTTATCTCGCGGCCCCGCCGCCCCTGAGCTCACGGCCGCGCCGCCCCTGCTTCTGCGGCCCCGTCGCCCCTGCTCCAGCGGCCCCGCCGCCCCTGATCTTGCGGCCCTGCCGCCCCTGAACTCGCGGCCCCGCCGCCCCAGCGCTACCGGCCCCGCCGCCCCTGCATCGCGGCCCCGCCGCCCCAGCGCTCACGGCCCCGCCGCCCCTGCATCGCGGCCCCGCCGCCCCAGCGCTCACGGCCCCGCCGCCCCTGCATTGCGGCCTCGCCACCCCTGCATTGCGGCCCCGCCGCCCCTGATCTAGCGGCCTCGCCGCCCCAGCGCTCCCGGCCCCGCCGCACCTGATCTTACGGCCCCGCCGTCCCTGATCTCGCGGCCCTGCCGCCCCAGCAACTGCAACAGCCAAGCCGCTCAACTGCAGCAGCCGAGCCGCCCCGTTGCCGAGCCGCCCAGCAGCAGCCTAGCCGCCCAGCAGCAGCCGAGCCGCCCAGCAGCAGCCGAGCCGCCCAGCAGCAGCCGAGCCGTCTGGGAGCAGCCGAGCCGCTCCGCAGCAGCCGGACCGCCCGACCTGCCCTTTCTGGTGAGCACGGCACTGCCCCACTGCTACTGCGTGCCCTTCCCCACTGCTTGCACTGCTAGTCTGTCGCCGTCATGGCTACCCCCAGTGTCCTCACTTTTGACGCTGAGGGTCGAGCCATTGAGTTTGAGGTCTGGGTCGACGACCTGCAGTTGTTTTTACAGTGCGATAGGGCGGACGGTCTCTCTCTCTTTGACCTCACCTCTGGCGCCTCTCCTGCCCCTGCTGTTGATGCTGACCCCACTGTTCGCTCTCAGTGGGCCACCCGCGATGCTGCTGCACGTCTTGCTGTGCGTCGCCACCTGCCTACCACTGAGCGCGCGCACATTAGTCAGTACAAGAGTGCTCAGACCTTGTACGACGCTGTAGTTGCGCGCTACTCTTCCCCTGCCACTGCTGCACTGAGCCGTCTCATGCTTCCGTACCTCTTTCCTGACCTCACTGCCTTTCCCACTGTCGCTGACCTCATTACGCACCTCCGCACTAGTGATACTCGCTACCGCGCCGCCCTCCCTGCTGAGTTCTGCGCCAAGAACCCCCCCCCTATGTACATCACTCTCTACTACGTAGTAGCGCGCCTCCCTGACTCCCTTCGCGTAGTCAGGGACCACTTTCTCTCAGTCTGTCCCACCACCCTCACTGTCGACCTCCTCGAGAAGGCCCTCCTAGCGGCGGAGAAGAGCATCGTCGCTCTAGGAGCTTCTCGGGGTGACCCTCGCACCCCCATCTTTGACGGGTGCTCTCCTTCCCCCCTGCGGCCCTCTGTTGCCTCTGCTGCTGCTGCCGACCTGCTTGGTCTTGAGTCGGTCGGCGCGGCGTCTGCCCCTAGTGGGAGACGCCGCTCTGGCAAGGGCAAGGGGGGCAAGGGCGCGGGTGGAGCTGGAGGGGGCGGTGGAGGTGGCGGTGGAGGCGGCGGAGGGAGTGGGGGTGGCGGCGGGAGTGGTGGCGGGGGTGGTGGTGGTGGTGGCAGCGGCGGAGGAGGCGGCGGTGGTGGCGGCAGCGGTGGAGGTGGAGGCGGCGGAGGAGGCGGAGGAGGAGGCGGTGGTGGAGGAGGGGGTGGAGCTGGTCGAGGTGGTACCCCGCAGCGGAGCGGCTCTGGTAGTGGTCAGCGCCAACAGCAGCAGCAGCAGCGTTCGCGGGACATCCCTCCGCCCCAGCAGCTCCGTGAGTGGTACACGCAGCGTCAGCGGGGTGGGGGTACTGGTCCGTGCACCTACGTCCTTCGGTCCGGCGACCGCGCGGGTGAGCAGTGTGGGGGTGCCCACCCCACCCAGCGCTGCTTTGGCCGCCTAACGGACGCTTGGCGTCAGCAGTTCCCCGAGGCTAGTGAGATCCCCCGCTGGGGAGAGCTGTCTAGGGCTGGTGTAGCTATCTTTGATCTTGACTTTGATGCTATCCTTGCTGCTATGTATGCTGTGACTATTAGTGAGGAGGGTGACTGTTACCGGTGTTTCCCGCCCGACCCGGGCATTGGTACTGCTGCGCTAGGTGCCTGTGAGACTGCTGCTCTAGGTGCCAGTGCGTTTGCGCTCTCAGGTACTGGAGAGGCTGCGCTCTCAGGTACTGGTGAGGCTGCGCTCTCAGGTACTGCGTCGGCTTCGGCCTCCCTCACTTTCACACTTGACTCCGAAGCTTCTCGCTCCTTCTTTCGAGACTGTACCACACTCACGCCGCTTGGTCGGCCGGTTGCAGTCTCCCTGGCTGACCCCTCTGGGGGTCCTGTCCTCTCTCACTTTTCCACTGTCCTCCCGTGTCCGGCTGCCCCCTCGGGCACCCTGTCTGGTCTGTACCTTCCCTCGTTCTCGACAAACTTGGTGAGTGGTGCGGACCTGCAGGATGCGGGGGTTCACCAGTTCACTCCTGCGAGTCAGCGGGTGACCCACTGCACGGACGCACGCACAGGCCGGCACCTGGCCACTTTCTCTCGTCGGCCGGGGTCGAGCCTCTACACCCTGACCACTGAGTCTCCTCCTGTCCCTGCGTCTGGTCAGGTAGCTGCGTCAGGTCAGGTGTTTGCTGCTGCGTCCCGGTCTGGCCCTGAGTCTGCCCCCTGTTCGTGTCGCCTCCTGTCTCACGAGACTCTCCTCTGGCACCACCGTCTTGGCCACCCCTCCTTGCCCCGTCTTCGGGGCATGGCTTCCCGTGTCCTTGTCTCTGGTCTTCCCCAGTCTCTCCCTCCCCTTCCTTCGGGACCAGGACCTTCCTGTGTCCCCTGTGTCGAGGGGCGCCTCAGGGCTGCTCCTCACTCCTCCCAGTTTCCCCCGACAGAGGCTCCTCTGCAGACACTTCACATGGACGTGTGGGGCCCGGCCCCCGTCCGTGGGCAGGGTCACGAGCGCTACTTCCTGTTGGTGGTTGACGACTACTCGCGTTACACCACAGTCTTCCCCTTGCGCAGCAAGGGTGCTGTCACTGAGGTGCTGATCGACTGGATCCGCGAGGCTCGTCTCCAGCTCAGGAGGAGCTTCGGCTCGGACTTTCCTGTTCTGCGTCTGCACTCTGACCGAGGTGGGGAGTTCTCCTCTCGCCTCCTGCGAGACTACTGTCGTGCACGGGGGATCCGCCAGACCTTTACGCTTCCGGACTCTCCACAGCAAAATGGGATTGCTGAGCGCCGCATTGGCATGGTCATGGATGTCGCTCGTACGTCCATGATGCATGCGGCTGCCCCCCATTTTCTGTGGTCGTTTGCGGTTCGGTACGCGGCGCATCAGCTCAACCTTCACCCCAGGGTCTCTCGGCCCGCGATGTCCCCAGTCTTGCTGTGGACGAGGAAGGTCGGCGATGCGTCTGCGTTCCGTGTCTGGGGATCTCGGGCGTTTGTCCGCGACTTGTCTGCGGACAAGCTGTCCCCCCGTGCCTCTCCCTGTGTCTTCCTTGGCTTCCCCCCTGACGCTCCAGGGTGGCAGTTCTACCACCCCTCCTCTCGTCGTGTTCTGTCCTCCCAGGACGTCACGTTTGACGAGTCAGTCCCCTTCTACCGCCTCTTCCCCTACCGTACTCCTTCCCTCCCCCCGCCACCGGACTTCCTTGTGCCGGTTCCCCCCCCGGTAGACCCCCTCCCCCCTCAGGTTCCTGCCCCCTCAGGTGTGTCCCAGGTAGACGCCGTTGACCCGGTCGAGGTTACTGGTGACTCTGGTGCTGCTGCGGGTGCTGAGCCTGGGGGTGCTGACTCTGAGGGTGTTGTGCGCGGGGGTGTTGAGCCTGGGGGTGCCGAGCCTGGAGGTGCTGCTACTGGGGGTGCTGAGCCTGGGGGTGCTACTGCTGAGGGTGCTGAGCCTGGGGGTGCTGAGCTGGGGGGTGCTGTACCTGGAGCTGCTGAGCTAGGGGGTGCTGAGTCTGGGGGTGCTGAGCCTGGAGCTGCTGAGCGTGGGGGTGCTGCGTCTGGAGCTGCTGAGCCGGGAGGTGCTGAGTCTGGGGGTCCTGCGCCTGGAGCTGCTGAGCCTGGGGTTTCTCCTGGTGCTCCGTCTCGGCGGGAGCCCCTCTCTCCACAGGAGCTGCGCAAGTGGTTTGCTCGCCGCTGGAGGCGTACTGCTGGAGCTGGAGCTTCTCCGACCGCCGAGGGTGCTGGTGCCGCCGGTCCCGGAGCTGCTACTCCTGCGGGTCCTCCTTGAGCTGGAGCTGCTGAGGGTGTTGGTGCTGAGACTACTGCTGTCTGTCCTGGCGGTGGTCCTGCTGCTGGTGCTGCTGGAGGTCCTGCCGCTGGAGGTGTTGGTGGTGCTGGTACTGCCGCTGAGGGTGCTGGTGCTGTCCCTGCTGAGTCTAGAGTTGCCGCGCGGCCTCGGCCGTACTTTCGTTCCGCTCCTACAGCAGGTTCTTGGTCTTTCTTCTCCTGTAGAGTGTCCACAGCCTGTCCAGTCGCAGTCACTGTTGGAGCCTACCTCCCCACTGCCTGCTCCCTCTCCTTACACTGGTCCTACTGGGGGTCTTGCTGAGCGTCGTGAGCCTGCGTCTCGTCCCGCGTCGCCTGTTCGTGCTGCTCGCGCTAGTGGTCGCGGTTCGCGTCAGCGTCCTCGTCCTGTCCCTGGCACGCACCGGATGTCTCTGCGTCCGTCCACTGCTCCTCTGCGTGCCCCTTTGCCTTCTCCTCCTGAGTCCTCCCTTCCTGTGCTTGCCGACCCAGAGTCGGACTCCCTTCGTGCTGCCAGTCCTACTTTCACGCGTCTGCTTGCTACTGTCGTCACTGACCCCTCCTTTGAGTCCGCTGCTGCGTCTGCTCTTGTCGCTGAGCTCGTCGACTTTGCTGCTCGCTGTCGTCTAGACTACGCTGCCAGTCTTGTTGCTGAGTCTGCGTCTGTCTGTCCTCCGTCCGTCGGGGGTGAGTGTGCTCTTGGCACGGACGTCCTTGAGGACAGGCAGGAGGGGTTTCAGTGTCTGGCTGCTGCTTCACCTCATCTCGCGTCTGTACTGCTTGCTCCTGAGGGAGACCCGGATGCACTAGACATCCCGACTCCGCGCTCTTACGCGGAGGCCGTAGAGGGTCCCTACTCCTCTCAGTGGCAGGCAGCTATGGATGCAGAGATGGCTTCCTGGAAGTCCACAGGCACCTACGTTGACGCGGTTCCCCCTCCTGGGGCGAACATCGTCAGTGGCATGTGGATCTTCAGGGTGAAGCGGCCGCCGGGCTCTCCACCTGTCTTCAAGGCGCGGTACGTCGCTCGTGGCTTCAGACAGCGGCAGGGAGTTGACTACTTTCAGACCTTCTCTCCTACCCCGAAGATGACCACTCTTCGGGTGCTGCTGCACATAGCCGCTCAGCGCGACTACCAGCTTCACTCTCTCGACTTCAGCACTGCGTTCTTGCAGGGTAGCCTGCACGAGGAGATCTGGCTGCGTCGTCCACCTGGCTTCACTGGGACTTTCCCTCCTGGCACCCAGTGGAGCCTCCGACGGCCAGTCTACGGTCTCCGCCGAGCACCGCGTGAGTGGCACGACACACTGAGGACTACGCTTGCGGCTCTTGGGTTTGCTCCTTCTACTGCTGACCCGTCGCTGTTTCTGCGCACCGACACTTCTCTGCCGCCGTTCTACATTCTCGTGTACGTCGACGACTTGGTCTTTGCCACTGCTGACACTGCTGGACTCGCCTACGTGAAGTCCGAGCTGCTGAAGAGACACACGTGCACAGACCTGGGTGAACTGCGCAGCTATCTTGGCTTGCAGATCACTCGGGACAGAGCACGCCGCACCATTACCTTGACTCAGTCACACATGGTGCAGTAGGTCCTTCAGCGCTTCGGCTTCACGTACTCCTCGCCTCAGGCCACTCCTCTGTCTACTCGCCACTCGCTCTCAGCTTTGCCTTCGGATGAGTCCGTAGAGTCGAGTGGCCCGTACCCAGAGCTTGTTGGCTGCCTCATGTACCTGATGACCTGCACACGGCCTGACCTTGCATACCCTCTTAGCATTCTTGCACGCTATGTTGCTCTTGGGAGACACCGACCAGAGCACATGGCTGCAGCGAAGAGGGTGTTGCGCTACCTGTGCAGTACTTCGGGCATGGGGCTAGTGCTTGGAGGGCGGAGTCTAGTGGTCCTTACGGGACACGCGGACGCTTCTTGGGCTGACGACCAGGCTACGCAGCGGTCGTCACAGGGTTACACTTTCAGCCTTGGTTCCGGCTCTTTCTCGTGGCGGGCTACTCGCTCGTCTTCGGTTCTCAGCTCCAGTTGTGAGGCTGAGATCTACGCAGGGGCCATGGCTGCACAGGAGCTTCGCTGGCTCACCTACCTGCTGATTGACCTTGGAGAGCAGCCTCGTTCTCCTCCAGTGCTGTACGTAGACAACAAGGCCATGCTGGCCTTGTGTCGAGAGCAGCGTCTGGAGCACAGAACGAAGCACATTGCTCTTCGCTACTTCCTTGCTCGTGAGCTACAGCAGCGTGGACAGTTGCGGCTTGCGTACGTGGCCTCTGAGGCCAACACTGCTGATGTGTTCACCAAGGCACTCGCGCCTTGTGACCATCAGCGCTTCTGCACCCAGCTGGGTCTTGTACCTGTCTTGCCTCACTTGCTCTCCTCTTGACCTTATTTGTACTGTCACATATATATACCTGCTCTTGCTTGTCTAGCTTTATATATATATGTGTGTGTACTCCTGCATGTGAACTGGCCTTGTGGCCTTGCCCTTGTGCTCGGACTGTGTGGTGACTTTGTGATCCACCCTGAGCTTTGCTTTGCTTTGCTTGACTGGTCTTGTGACCCCTTGTTCTCCCCCACTTTGCCTATGGGGGTGTGTCAGAACATATATAGCTTATGCTAATGTGTAGGCTATAGTGGGGTATCCCATAGGGGGTATAACCCAATTAGGGTTTGCTATTTGTACTCACTTCACTCATAGTTCATTCATTCCTCGTTCAGTTGTTCTCACCGATGCCATCTGCTCCGACGGTCCAGATGCATCTGTCAGAATATTATGCTCTAGCCTGTAGTGGTGTGCTCTATAGCGAGTACAACCCTTCTAGGGTTTGCTATTTGTATCCTTATTCTTGCTAGTGCAACCCCCTCTTCTTTCTTCCAAACTTTCACATGCTATCAGAGCAGGTCGATCCCCTTGGATCGATCATGTGGGTGGGCTCACCACCTCGTTGCTTCCGCTGCAACTGCTACTGCTACTCTCTGTGCCGCACGCCCGGTGGCGTGCGGCAGTTTTTCTTCCCGCCGTGCGCCCCGAGGCGCGCGGCGGTTTTCTGCCCGCCGTGAGCCCCGAGGCGCGCGGCGGTTTTCTGCCCGCCGTGCGCCCCGAGGCGCGCGACGGGTTTCTGCCCCGTCACTCGGCGCGTCGCCCCCGGGAGGCGCTGCGACGGGCGACGGGGACCCGCGCGTCGCCCTCCGTCGCCGCTCCTATCGGCCCCGAACAGCCGCCAGCGGCCCCGTCGTCGCCGCCAGCGGCCCCGTCGCCGCCACTTCCGGCCCCGGCCCCGCCCCGGCCATGCCTCGTCGCCAGCCGCGGCGCACCGGGGGCACGTGCACCGCCCCCTCCCCCCCCCCCCCCCCCCCTTTTCCCCTCGACAGGCGACGGGAGGTGCGACCTGGGGGAGGGGGGCGAGCGTCGCCCCTTCTGCTGCCTACTTTGGCGCCCAGGGAGGCCGCGCGTCGGCCCCGCCCCCCCCCCCGTAACCTCTCTACCCGCCATCCCGCCCTGCCCTGTGTTCGGGTTTGGGGGTGGCGAGTGGGGGGTGGCGGGTGTGTGGTCTCCCCTGCTCCTCCTCCTCCTCTGTCTCCCACTGCTGCAGCTGCCGCTGAGGGGGGTGGGTGTGTGGGAGTCGATGGAGTGGTGCTAGGGGGTCGGGTGTGAGTGACCCTAGGGGTGCAGTAGGGGGTGTGTGAAATGGGGGTGGGATAGTTTGGGGAGGTTGAAGGGGGTGGCCGCCGAGAAGCCAGCAGCTCCAGTCGCCCGTGAGACCGTTGCGCCAGTCGCCCGTGAGCCCGTTGCGCCAGTCGCCCGTGAGCCCGTTGCTCCAGTCGCCCGTGAGTCCGTTGCTCGTCTGCCGCTACTTTTAGCCGCGGAGCCAGTTACTCCAGTAGCCCGTGTGCCAGTTGCTCCAGTTGCCAGTGTGCCAGTTGCTCCAGTTGCCCGTGTGCCAGTTGCTCCAATTGCGCCGTGTGCCAGCAGCTTCAGCTGCCGCCCACTACCTCCTCTCCTCTCTTAGTCCCTCCTCCTCCACACTAGCCCTCTGCGATAGCCTCTAGTTTTGCTCATAATTGTGAACTTGAAACTATTGCTTCTTGAACTTGTGCTCAGAATGTGTGGTGACATTGTGATCCACCCTGAGCTTGTACTGCTTTGCTTGCTCTGCTGATTACACCCCACTTTGGCTATGGGGGTGTGTCAGAATATTATGCTCTAGCCTGTAGTGGGGTGCTCTATAGCGAGTACAACCCTTCTAGGGTTTGCTATTTGTATCCTCATTCTTGCTAGTGCAACCCCCTCTTCTTTCTTCTAAACTTTCACAGCATCTCAACCGTCTGACGTTTCGAGTCAATTCCGACTTTTCACATTCGTTCTCGATACTGCATGCTTCTTTAGCTGCGGTCAGGAGTGCACTCTAATCTTCATTCATCGCTTATTCGTAACACCCCCCTTCACTCCTGGCCGTAGCTCGACTTGACCTGCTTGACCACGCCGCTGAGTTCGGAGCAGTGTTGATACTGCTGGCATGGCAGTCGCTTCGTGAGAAAGTCTGCTGCCATGTCACCGGTCGAGAAATAGGTCAAGTCTACCTTGCCCTTGTCCACTTCGTCCTTCACGAAGAAA
Source organism: Closterium sp. NIES-65 (assembly GCA_948144175.1). Taxonomy (NCBI): domain Eukaryota; kingdom Viridiplantae; phylum Streptophyta; class Zygnematophyceae; order Desmidiales; family Closteriaceae; genus Closterium; species Closterium sp. NIES-65. The sequence goes on along the minus strand of CANXME010002365.1, from coordinate 218,903 downwards.
TACCGCAACACAATGTGCTTGGTGCGGTTGACGAAACCAGGTTTGTTTGCGATGCGAATTGCGCTCTGGTAGTCGTGTTGAGAATAGGAGGCTATGTAAAGCCTAGGGTTGAGGCTTAGGAAAGTAGCGAGAGGAAAGTGCAAGCCAAAAAGGGGGTTCACTATCGAGCGAGCAGTACAAATAGGCAAGAATGAAGAAAGGTGCACCACCAAACACAAAGTTATATGACTATAGCATTCTACACTACAGGCAGTTACAAAACAATATATAGAGTTATATATTATTCTGACACGCCCCCATAAGTGCCTGTAGGGAAGAATTTGCAGTCAACGCCCCCATAATGGGGTACACCAGACAGGCCGCAGCGGAAATCACAGCAACAGGCAAGTGCAGTGGCAACCGGTGCAGTGATGGCAGATTCAGCTATACCAACCCCTTGACCAAGGTAGAAACAGTAGCAGGTGTTGGGGCGGCAGGTCGCCTGAGGAGCAGGCTCTGTGGCTGCAACATGCAGCAGGACAGCAGCGGCTCGACGGCAGCACCTGCAGGCCCCAGCAGCAGGTAGCAGAAGCAAAGGTAGCAAAGGCAGGTGGTAGCAGGGGCGGCAGCTGGAGGTGCCACGGCAGCAACTGGCGACAGCAGCAGATGACTGACTGACTTCCGACGTCCCCTCACTCTCCCCCCCACAGCGGCACGTGCGGCAGTGAGAGAGAGAGGAGGGGCGACAGCTTCTTGCTCACACCCGCCACCCCAAACCCTCCCCCCCCCACTGCTGCACGTGCAGCAGGGAGAGAGAAGGGACGGCGTGTGGCGGCGTCAACCACCCTCGCGCCTCCCCCTCCCCCCCCCCCCCCCCCGCCACACCTTCGTCCACAGCGGAAGACACGGCATCGGGCGTGGTTGGCGTTCGCGAGATCGCGGGTAGGGGGGGGGAGAAACGGGTGGGTGCAACAGGTGCCGCGACAAGCGCCACAGCACAGCTCGCCGTTGCTTGCGTGGCAGCTGCAGTCGTAGCAGCCGCATGTTCGACGGGAGGGCGGGGCAAGGGGCGCGTTTGGCGACTGAAGCAGCTTGGCCGCCACACCCGCCGTCTCCCCCCAAAGCGACCGTCAGTGCAGACGCTCGGGGCCGCGACAGGGCGTGACGAGGTTGCAGGAGGGCGCGATGGGCAGGCGATGGGGCCGCCGACTGGGGCCGCGACGAACAGCACTAAGCTCGCCACGCTCGACTTCGCAACCTTCACGACGAGCGGCTGAACGGGCACAGCTGGGGCCGCGACGAGCGCCATGGCAGGAGCGATATGCGGTGGGCCCATGGAAAAACATTTCAGGTCCTAGGATAGGAACCGCTCTGATACCATGTTGAGAATATGAGGCTATGTAAAGCCTAGGGTTGAGGCTTAGGAAAGTAGCGAGAGGAAAGTGCAAGCCAAAAAGGGGGTTCACTATAGAGCGAGCAGTACAAATAGGCAAGAATGAAGAAAGGTGCACCACCAAACAGAAAGTTATATGACTACAGTATTCTACACTACAGGCAGTTACAAAACAATATATAGAGTTATATATTATTCTGACAAGTCGCAATGAAGGCGAAAGGTGGGCGAAGCTGGGATTTTCGCCTCCTGCAGAAGTTCCTGTAGGTAGAGGCCTTCGCGAACTGCTGCGGTTGCTGCGATGAATTCCGCTTCGACTGACGACAAGGCAACCAGCTCCTACTTCTGCGAGTTCCAGGAGATTGGTCCAGTTGGTTCGAGTCGGAACAGGAAGCCAGTCCTCGACCGTCGATTTTCGGGATCTGCTGCGTGATCGGCGTCCACGTAGGCGATGAGGTTGAAGGATGGGGTTGGTATAGTTGAGTACCACAGCCCAATCTTGGGCGTAGAAACGAAGAACTGCAGGGCGCGCTGCAGGTCCAGATTTTTTTTTTTTTTTTTTTTTGGGCTTTAAGGAGATCCCCGGAGGAAACCAACCCCCCGTAGGGAGAAGGCGCTTCGGTAAGCAGCATTATACCGGCTGTGCATTTAGTTGCTAAAACCCCCATCGATCACCAGAAGCGCGTGCCCCATTTCGGGGACAGCCGTACCCGGATGGGCGTTGGCTTCAGAGGGGAAGGTAACACGTAACCCCCGCTGCAGGTGCAGAAGATTCTCAGCCGTTGGTTTGCGTGAGTACTGGGCCAGCTGACTTGCAATGTAGGAGAGGTCTGGCCTGCAGGTGACAGAGGCAAAGAGCAGGCATCCCAGCAGCTGCTGGTATGTCTGAACTCCAGCAGGGGATAGGGCTTTGTTGTCAGGTTTGTGGTTCGGTCACGGAGTTCGATAGGGAGTGGAGAGCGGTGCAGGTGAAATGTTGAACCGCTTCCCTAACTCCTCTGCGTACTTGGCCGCTGAGAGGTGAATGGCCTAGGGTGCGTAGGAGATGTTGAGGCCTAAGAACTGCTTCACTTCATAGTTGCATGTGATGTCGACGCGCCCCGCCAATGCCTTCTCGAAGTGCTTGAGTAACTCGTTGCTTGATCTTGTGTAAAGCAAGTCGACGACTTAGGCCGTGAGGAGAATGTATTCGCCGCGGAAATCGCAGCGATACATCCCAGGATCGGGCGGCATCTCCTTGAACCCGATTTCAAGCAAAATGTTGTTCAGATACTACTGCCACAGCCTCGGTGCCTGCTTGATCCCGTAAAGGGACTTGCGCTGTTGACATACGCGCGAGTCCCCTTCGCCGTATGTATGTGGCTGCTCCATGTAGATTACGGCGTCTACTAATGCGTACAGGAACGCACTCTTGACGTCAATCTGTCGGAGAGGTAGGTGCCTTGCGGCTGCGATGGCGAGCAGGATTCGAACGGAGGTGTGGCGGCTGACTGGGGCGAACGTCTGGTCGAAGTCGATGCCGTGCCTCTGGTCGTATCCGCGTACCACCCAACGCGCCTTGAAGCGCTCGATCGTTCCGTCTGCTGCGGTCTTCACGCGGAAGACCCATTTGCCCGAAAGAACTCTTGCGCCTTTGATTGCCGCACGGTCAACCAACACCCAGGTGTCTCGGGATTCGAGCGCCTTAATTTCCACGTCCATCGCCTCACGCCATTCTTTGCTGTATGGTCCAGTGAGGGCTTCGTGCGGGTTTCGCGGCTCAATGAGACGTGGCGCCTTCGAGGTTGCGGTGTGAAGCTCGAGCAGCTGCAATCCTGAAACGGTGCTGTCATGGCGACGTTGCGGGATGACTTTCTGCACGTCATCGTCATCGGTGTCTGTTCATGTGGTGCAGGTGGTGTTGCGCCACTGCCGCTTCCGCCTGTTCCACCCATTCCTCCTCCAGAGGAATCGTCGTCGTCACTGCTGCGATCTCCCCGTGTGAACTCGCCCCTGGTGTCCTGCTCTATGATTGCTGCCGCAGCTTCGTCCTCGGGCGTTGCGTAGCTGTGACCATCGTTTGCATAAACACGATTTGCATTCGTCTGCTCGTCGTGGCGGAACTGGTCGAGGAAGAGGCGTTCGTAGAAAATCACGTCGCTCCAGGACGTACACTCCATTTTCGGAGTGCGCTCGTCCGATCTGCCCTGCGGGGAAAAGTCCTTGATTCGTAGTGCAGCAGGATGTCGCGTGTTGTGCGGCCCGTGCTGAGATCAACGCCGCAGTCCATGAGCTGTGCGGCGGAAAGCAAGTTAAAGCGTAGGTTCTGGAAGATCAGCACATCATTGAGCGTGATGCACGTGCGGCTTCCGCGTGCCTTGAGCACGACGATGCATTGCGCGCTTGCGCGCATGCGGGTGTTGTTTGTGAGAGTACGACGGCTTATGCCAGCTATGCTTGCTTGCCTTTACTTTATTATGCTATTTCTAGCAAAGGATAATTACATGCATGCATGAATTGCTTGATTTCCTAGGCTAGGTGCTTTCCTATATTTTATTATAGTTATAGCACTGAGCTAGGTTGCGTGCACCGAATTCTGGCTTTATGGTTGCCACCGAATTGCCTTCTACCGAATTCGAGAAGGATCTGTTTGGGACGCTTCGCGACCCGCGGAACCTTCGCGTAGCACCTGGTTACTGGGCCTTGTGTCGAGCCCATATTCAGCCTCGTGTTGTACCCAGGCAGTCATTCAATTCAAATCATCTTCTCTGAGCTCGATCCTAGATCCTCACAATTGGTAATCAGAGCCTGTTCGAAGCGAAGTTTTTCTACCGCTAAAACCTAGCTTTTAAAACCGCGAGGGCAACGACGGAAAGCGCCGATTTCGGGTACCAGTTCCGCGCTATTTTCTAACGTCCCCCTCGAACCGGTTTTCGAACAGTCCTCAGGTCCAGTGGCGAAAAGTTGGAATTTTGACCGTCGGATCGATTCGAATCTCAACGGCCCTGGGAAATTCGACCAAAATGGTTGGAATTTGGAGCGTCAGATCAAATTTCTTCTCAACGGCCGAGATCGGATGAGAATTTCATCTAAGGGAGAATTACGCAACCTACAGAATCAACGCTCGTCATTTTTACAGTCGATTCGACTCACAGTAAGATGACCAGCGCCTAGAATTCAACTATTTTCGTCGCAAATCTTCCTGTAAATCGCCAAATGGAGGAAAATGGTGATGATTCCGTACGAAAAAATACAGAGTTACACACCGGCCTGGACCAGACGCGAGAGGCACTCCAGCGAATAGAGGAGCTTCTCGCGAACCAGTCGGCAGCCGCCATAGCAGCAGCGAACGCAATAGCGACGTCAGCAGCAGCAGCGGCGACACCGGCACTTAACCCAGCAGCAGCGGCAGCGACTATAGTGAATCTTGAGGCGGCACGTCCGAGGCTAGCGGAGACGTTCAATCCGAATGCGAGAGACACTGACGTTCGTCGATTCATTGCGACTCTCGAAATTTACTTCGAGGCCGTTGGCTGTACGACCCCGACTGTCGAACTTATATGCTATAGTCTGTTTAGGCTGTAGTGGGGTAGTCAATATGGGGCACAACACTTTAGGGTTTCCTACTTGTACTCCTCATGCTGCTCAATGCCATCATTCATTCCTCAAATTCTCACATGGTATAGAGCAGGTTCCCTAGTGGGAACGCTTCCTAAGGGCCCACCACTAAAATTTTTCTGCCCGGAGCGCACTTCTCTCCTGCCCGAGTCGCGCCCCGTGTGCCCTCCCTGCCATCGCGTCCCTAGCCCTTAGCGGCCCGTCGCGCTCTCCTCAGGCCCCTAGCGGCCCCTTTCGCGGCCCCTCTCACGGCCCCGTCATCGCCGCCCTTCGCAGCCACCTCGCCGCCCTTAGCGGCCCCGTCTGCGCCCTACCGGCCCCGTCGCCGCCCTGCCGGCCCCGTTGCCGACCCTAGCGGCCCCGTAGCCGACCCTAGCGGCCCCGTCGCCGCCCTACCGGCCCCGTCGCCACCCCTACGCGGTCCCGTCGCCGCCCCTAACGGCCCGTCGCCACCTCCCTCCCTACGCGGCCCCGTCGCCGCCCCTACGCGGCCCCGTCGCCGCCCCTAGCGGCCCCGTCGCCGCCCCTAGCAGCCCCGTCGCCGCCTCCCTCCCTACGCGGCCCCGTCACCGCCCCTACGCGACCCCGTCGCCGCCCCTACGCGGCCCCGTCGCCGCCCCTAGCGGCCCCGTCGCCGCCTCCCTCCCTACGCGGCCTCGTCGCCGCCTCCCTCCCTACGCGGCCCCGTCGCCGCCCCTACGCGGCCTCGTCGCCGCCCCTACGCGGCCCCGTCGCCACCCCTAGCGGCCCCGTCGCCGCTCCCCTCCCTATGCGGCCCGGTCGCCGCCCCTAGCGGCCCCGTCACCGCCCTTACCCGGCCCCGTCGCCGTCCCTAGCGAGCAGCCGAGCCGCCGAGCCGCCCAGCAGCCGAGCCGCCGAGCCGCCCAGCACCCGAGCCACCCCTGGCGCAGCTGCCACTGCAGCAACCGCCCCTAGAGCAGCCGCCACTGCAGCAGCCGCCCCTGGAGCAGCCGCCACTGCAGCAGCCGCTCCTGGAGTAGCCGCCACTGCAGCAGCCGCCCCTGGAGCAGCCGCCACTGCAACAGTCGCCCCTGGAGCAGCCGTCACTGCAGCAGCCGCCCCTGTAGCAGCCACCCCTGCAGCAGCCGCCCCTGGAGCAGCCGCCAGTGCAGCACCTGCCCCTGGAGCAGTCGCCCCTCGAGCAGCCGCCCCCGCAGCAGCCGCCCCTGGAGCAGCCGCCCCTGGAGCAGCCACCCCTACAACTGCCGCCGTCGTACGCCTGCCCTTCTTGCCACTGGTGAGCACTGCCCTGCCCGTACTGCTGTTACTGCTGCTCTTGCTGCTACTGCTCTTTCTACTACTACTGCTGCTCCTGGCGTGGCCAGATGCAGCTCCAGCGTCGCCCGCGTGAGTCCCTCACCCCCCACCTGCTTCGTGAGTGGTACGCTACTTGGGGTTGTCGGGGTGGCCGTAGTGGGAGTCGTCCTGGAGTGAGTAGTTTCACAGCTGCTTGTAGTGGCCAGGTGCAGCTGCAGCGTCGCCCGCGTGAGTCCCTCACCCCCCTACAGCTTTGTGAGTGGTACGCTAGTTGGGGTTGTCGGGGTGGTCGTAGTGGGAGTCGTCCTGGAGTCGGTAGTTCGGCAGCTGCTCGTAGTGGCCAGGTATAGCTTCAGTGTCGTCCGCGCGCGGTCCTTTCGCCCCAGCAGCTTCGTGAGTGGTACGCTCAGCGTGACGGGTCGCGGGGTACTGCTCGCTGTCCGTACATTATTCGCACTGGTGCTCGGACTGGTCAGCCTTGCGGGACGCGTGGTCACGCAGAGTCCCGCTGCTTTGCCCGTCTGAGCGACGCCTGGCGTACGGAGTTTGGCGACGCGGCTAAGCTCCCCTACTGGGTGGAGCAGCTTCGGCTCAGGGTAGATATTTATACTCTTGACTATGATGCTATCCTCACTGCCATGTATGCATTGCCTACTAGTGATCAAGGTGACTGTTACCTGTGTGTTCCGCCTGACCCGGGCATTGAGGCTGCTGCTCTAGGTGCTGGTGAGGCTGCTGCTCTAGGTGCTAGTGCGTCTGCTGCCCCAGGTACTGGTGAGGCTGCTACTTCAGGTGCTAGTGCGTCTACTGCCCCAGGTGCTGGTGAGTCTACTCTCTCAGGTACTACGTCGGCTCAGGCCTTGCACACCTTCACCCTTGACTCGGGTGCTTCCCGCTCCTTCTTCCGAGACCGCACCACGCTTACGCCGCTTAGTCAGCCGGTTGCGGTCTCCCTGGCGGACCCCTATGGGGGTCCTGTCCTTGCTAGCTTCTCCACTGTCTTACCGTGTCCGACAGCCCCCTCTGGCACTCTGTCAGGTCTCTACCTCCCCTCGTTCTCTACGAACTTGGTGAGTGGAGCTGATCTGCAGGATCAGGCGGTTGACCAGTTCACACATGCGAGTCAGCGGGTGACCCACTGTACGTGTGCTCGGACGGGCCGACACTTGGCCACGTTTACCCGTCAGCCGGGGTCGAGCCTGTACACACTGACCACTGAGTCTCCTCCTGAACTGAGTCTGGTCAGGTAGCTGCGTCGAGTCAGGTGTTTGCTGCAGCTTCCAGGTCTGGTCCTGAGTCTGCGCCCTGCTCGTGTCGTCTCCTGTCCCACCAGACTCTCCTTTGGCACCACCGCCTTGGTCACCCCTCCCTGCCTCGTCTCCGAGGCATGGCCTCCCGTATCCTTGTCTCTGGTCTCCCCCGGTCTCTCCCTCCCCTACCTCCGGGGCCTGCTCCTACCTGCGTCCCCTGCGTCGAGGGGCGGCAGCGCGCTGCTCCTCACTCCTCCGAGTTTCCTTTGACAGAGGCTCCCCAACAGACTCTTCACATGGACGTGTGGGGCCCCGCCCGCGTCCGTGGCCAGGGTCACGAGCGTTACTTCCTGTTGGTGGTTGACGACTACTCGCGTTACACCACAGTGTTCCCCTTGCGCAGCAAGGGTGACGTCACTGAGGTGTTGATCGACTGGATCCGCGCAGCTGGTCTCCAGCTCAGAGAGAGTTTCGGCTCGGACTATCGTGTTCTGCGTCTGCACTCTGACAGAGGCGGAGAGTTTTCCTCTGCCCGTCTGGGAGCCTTTTGACGTGCACGGGCATCCGCCAGACCTTCAAGCTTCCGGCCTCTCCACAGCAAAATGGGATTGCTGAGCGCCGCATTGGCATGGTCATGTACGTCGCTCGTACGTCCATGATCCATGCGGCTGCTCCCCATTTTCTGTGGCCGTTTGCGGTTCAGTACGCGGCGCATCAGCTCAACCTTCAGCCCCGGGTCTCCTTGCGAGAGACCTCCCCCACCTTACGGTGGACCGGGAAGGTTGGCGATGCGTCTGCGTTTCGGGTCTGGGGATCTCGGGCGTTTGTCCGCGACTTGTCTACAGACAAGTTGTCCCCTCGTGCTGTTCCCTACGTCTTCCTTGGCCTCCCCCTTGACGCGCTTGGTTGGCGGTTCTACCACCCCACCTCGCTCCGTGTTCTGTCCTCCCAAGACGTCACCTTTGACGAGTCGGTGCCGTACTACCGTCTCTTCCCCTACCGCACTGCGCCCCTCCCCCCGCCGCCGCTCTTTCTTGCACCAGGTCCTCCCCCGGTAGACCCCCTCCCCCCTCAGGGTTTTGCCCCGTCAGGTGTGTCCCACGTAGACGCAGTCGAGCCTGTTGAGGTAGCTGTTGACTCTAGTGCTGCTAGGGGTGCTGAGCTTGCCGGTGCCGGGTCTGGGGGTGCGGAGCCTGGGGGTGCTGAGTCTGGGGGTGCTGAGACTGGGGGTGCGGAGCTTGGGGGTGCGGAGCCTGGAGGTGCTGAGCCTGGGGGTGCGAAGCCTGGGGGTGCTAAGCCTGGGGGTGCGGAGCCTGGGGGTGCTGGGCCTACTCGTGTGGCCTCTGGCGGTGCTTCGTCGAGGCGGGAGCTACTCTCTCCGCAGGAGCTGCGCGAGTGGTTTGCCCGGCGCTGGAGTCGTGCTGCTGGAGCTGAAGGTACTACTGTTGCTGCTGGTTCTGGAGATGCTCGTCCTGGCGGTTCTGGAGCTGCTGAGACTAGGCGTCCTGCTGGAGGTGCTACTGGAGCTGGTGCTGCTGGAGCTGCTGGAGCTGCTGGAGCTGGAGCTGCTGGAGGTGGAGCTGCTGGGGGTGTTGGCGCTGGTGGTTCTACTGGCGGTGGTGCTTCTGAGGGTGCTGGAGTTGGCGCTGTTGGAGCTGGAGGTGCTGCTGGCGCTGGTGCTGCCGCTGGGGGTACTGGTGCTGTCCTTGCTAGTTCAGGAGGCGCTACGCGGCCGAGACCGTACTTCGTTCCGCTCCTTGAGCAGGTTCTTGGTCTCCCGCCCTCTAGTGGTCTTGCTCCTCCCTTAGTGTGTCCACAGCCTGTCCAGTCGCGGTCACAGTTACAGCCTGCCTCCCCGCTGCCTTCTCCTTCTCCCTACACTAGTCCTACTGGAGGTCTTGCCGAGCGTCGTGAGCCTGCGTCTCGTCCTGCGTCGCCTGTTCGTGCTGCTCGCGCTAGTGGTCGTGCTCCGCGTCCGCGTCCTCCTGCGGTCCCCGGCACACACCAGATGGCACTACGTCCTTCCACTGCTCCTCTGCGTGTCTCGTTGCCGTCTCCTCCAGAGTCCTCTCTTCCTACTCTTGCTGACCCTGAGTCTGGCTCTCTTCGTGCTGCCAGTCCTACTGTCACGCGTCTCCTGGCTACTGTTGTCACTGACCCTTCTTTTGCGTCCACTGCTGCGTCTGCCTTAGTTGCTGAGCTTGTCGACTTTGCTGCTCGTTGTCGTCTAGACTACGCTGCTAGTCTTGTTGCTGAGTCTGAGTCTGTCTGTCCTCCGTCCGTTGGGGGTGAGTGTGCTCTTAGCACGGACGTCCTTGAGGACAGGCAGGAGGAGTTCCAGTGTTTTGCTGCTGCTTTGCCTCATCTCGTGTCCACGCTGATTGCCCCTGAGGGAGACCCGGATGCACCAGACATCCCGACTCCTCGATCGTACGCTGAGGCGATCAAGGGTTCCTACTCCTCTCAGTGGCAATACCCCATGGACGCAGAGATGGCTTCCTGGAAGTCCACAGGCACCTACGTCGACGAGGTTCCCCCACCTGGGGCGAACATCGTCAGTGGCATGTGGATTTTCAGGGTGAAGCGGCCGCCGGGTTCTCCGCCTGTCTTCAAGGCGCGTTATGTGGCTCGAGGCTTCAGTCACCGGCAGGGAGTTGACTACTTTCAGACCTTCTCTCCCACCCCGAAGATGACCACTCTTCGGGTGCTGCTGCACATAGCCGCTCAGCGCGACTACGAGCTTCACTCTCTTGACTTCAGCACAACTTTCTTGTAGGGCAGCCTGCACGAGGAGATCTGGCTACGCAGCCCACCTGGCTTTACTGGGTCGTTCCCTCCTGGTACCCTGTGGAGCCTCTGGCGACCAGTCTACAATCTCCGCCAGGCGCCCCGTGAGTGGCACGACACACTGAGGACTACACTTGCGGCTCTAGGGTTTGCTCCTTCTACTGCCGACGCGTCGCTGTTTCTGCGCACCGACACCTCTCTGCCGCCGTTCTACATCCTCGTGTACGTCGACGACTTGGTCTTTGCCACTGCTGACACTGCTGGACTCGCCTACGTGAAGTCCGAGCTGCAGAAGAGACACACGTGCACAGACCTGGGTGAACTGCGCAACTACCTTGGCTTGCAGATCACCTGGGACAAAGCACAGCGCACCATTACCCTGACTCAGTCACACATGGTGCAGCAGGTCCTTCAGCGCTTCGACTTCACGTACTCCTCGCCTCAGGCCACTCCTCTGTCTACTCGCCACTCGCTCTCAGCTCTGCCTTTGGATGAGTCCGTAGAGCCGAGTGGCCCGTACCCAGAGCTTGTTGGCTGCCTCATGTACCTGATGACCTGCACACGACCTGACCTAGCATACCCTCTTAGCATCTTGGCACGCTATGTGGCTCCTGGGAGACACAGACCAGAGCACATGGCTGCAGCGAAGAGGGTGTTGCGCTACTTGTGCAGTACGTCGGGCATGGGGCTAGTGCTTGGAGGGCGACGTCGAGTGGTCCTCACAGGTCACGCAGACGCTTCTTGGGCTGACGACCAGGCTACGCAGCGGTCGTCACAGGGTTACACCTTCAGCCTTGGTTCCGGCTCTGTCTCATGGCGGTCTACCTGCTCGTCTTCTGTTCTCGGCTCCAGCTGTGAGGTCGAGATCTACGCAGGGGCCATGGCTGCACAGGAGCTACGCTGGCTCACCTACCTGCTGACTGACCTTGGAGAGCAGCCTCGTTCTCCTCTAGTTCTGTACGTAGACAACAAGGACATGCTGGCCTTGTGTCGGGAACACAGACTGGAGCACAGAACGAAGCACATTGCTCTTCGCTACTTCCTTGCTCGTGAGCTGCAACAGCGCGGTCAGCTGCGCCTTGCTTACGTGGCCTCTAAGGCCAACACTGTTGATATCTTTACCAAGGCACTTCCGCCTTGTGATCATCAGCGCTTTTGTACTTTGCTAGGTCTTGTGCCTACTTGGCCTCACTTGCTCACCTCTTGACTTTGCTTGTACTGTGATCTGTATATACCTGCACTTGCATGCTTACCCTTGCTAGGATGAGATCACTGCCTTGCTTGTTCTTCTTGATTTATAACTCTGCATGTGAACTGGCCTTGTGGCCTTGTGCTCAGATTGTGTGGTGACGTTGTGATCCACCCTGGGCTTGCCTTGCTTCTCTTGACTGGTCTTGTGACCCCTTGTTCTCCCCAACTTTGCCTATGGGGGTGTGTCGAACTTATATGCTATAGTCTGTTTAGGCTGTAGTGGGGTAGTCAATATGGGGTCAAACACTTTAGGTTTTCCTACTTGTACTCCTCATGCTGCTCAATGAATTCATTCCTCATTTCTTCACAAGCTTGAGGGTTTGTGCTGGATGACAAACTTTGATTCTAAAATCAACAGTCGAATATCAGACACTGGAGGGCAGCGGTCGAATTCGATTATGATAGGGTGAGGAAGCAGGTGATTAATGTACTAGATGCGCTTGACTGGAGAAAAAAGGGAGTTGAGGCTCGGAGCGTTCGCCGTGTCAGAATGTTATTGTTCTCTAGCCTGTAGTGGGGTACTCTATAGCGAGTACAGCCCCTTAGGGTTCCCTATATGTATCTTGCTGCTTTCTAGTGAACCCTCTCCTTTGCTTATTCTCTCTTGCCTAGCTAGGACTTACCTAGCTATGGCACCTCACTATACCTATGATTCTAACATGGTTTCAGAGCACTCACGCTCCTGGCCTGTGGGCCCTACTACTGCTTCCGCTGCTACTCTGTGTGTTGCACGCCCCGTGGCGTGCGACGGATTTCTCTTCCCGCCGCGCGCTCGGAGCGTGCGGCAGTTTTCTGCCCGCCGTGCGCCCCGAGGCGCGCGGCGGTTTTCTGCCCGACGTGCGCCCCGAGGCGTGCGGCGGTTCTCTGCCCGCCGTGCGCCCCGAGGCGCGCGGCGGCCTTCTGCCCCGTCGGTCCGCGTGTCGCCCCCGGGGGGCGCTTCGACGGGCGACGGGGACCAGCCCGTCGTCCCCCGTCACCCGTCCTGGCCAGCGCGGGCTGAGCTAGCCCCGAGCGCGGCCCGTACGGGCTGCGCCCGGCCCGCGCGCGGCCTGTTCGGGCTGCGCCAGGCCCGCGCGCGGCCCGTACGGGCTGCGCCAGGCCCGCGCGCGGCTCGGGCCGCCTGCGCGCGGTTCGTCGGGCTGTGCCAGGCCCATGGGCGGCCTGTTTCTCTCTGTCCCTGAGCTGCTCGCTGTCCCCCGTGCTTCTGACGGTGCCCCACCCCTGCTGCTGCCCGTTCTCCTGAATTAGGGTTTGGGGGTGAGGAGTGTGGGGGTGGCGGTTGTGTGTTACTCCCCTTGCTCCTCCTCCTCCCTGGTCTCCCACTGCTGCAGCTGCCGCTGAGGGGGGTGGGTGTGTGGGAGCCTACGGTTTAGGGTTTAAGGGGGGTACCGTGGGAGTGGAGCTAGGGCTTGAGCAGGGGGTGTGTGAGAGGGGCGTGGGGCAGCTGGAGGAGGTTGTGTGGAGGTAGCGGTCGTGTCGCCTGCAGCGCCTGTAGTCCGTCGCCCTTGCTTCGGTAGCCAGTGAGCCTGTTGCACCAGTCGCCAGTGGGTCCGTTGCTCCTGCCGCTCGTCTATAGCCGCGGAGCCAGTTACTCAAGTAGTCCGTCGCCCTTGCTTCGGTAGCCACTGAGTCAGCCGCTCCTGTGCCCGTGCCTCTGCAGCTTCAGACGTTGCCTCCCATCTTCTCTCCTTCCACAGTTCCTCCTCCTCCTCACTTGCCCTCTGCGACTGCCTCTAGCTTTACTTGTGCATGTGAACCTGCTCTAGGACTACTTGCTCTGCTGATTATACCCCACTTTGACTATGGGGGTGTGTCAGAATGTTATTGTTCTCTAGCCTGTAGTGGGGTACTCTATAGCGAGTACAACCCCTTAGGGTTCCCTATATGTATCCTGCTGCTTTCTAGTGAACCCTCTCCTTTGCTTATTCTCTCTTGCCTAGCTAGGACTTACCTAGCTATGGCACCTCACTATACCTATGATTCTAACACGCCGCATATTGCGGCTTCGAGGCGCCATCGTGAATTTCCTCTCAATTTTCTGAAAAATGGACTCGTGCTACGGATTTGCAATAATTATAATCGCAAACCGACCGGCGATGACGACGAGACCCGGTGTAGCGAAATCATGGGTCAATAGAATAGGTAGGCGAGGGGCAAAAATCTAAAAGCGACGTCATTTGTTCGGTTCAAGGTCGCCAGATAACTATTTTCAAGGAAGTGGCGACCTTCCGTAAGTTTCGGTAGATTACCTGCTGAGATTGATTTTGTTGGTGAGGCGAGGGGCTCAATTATTGTTGGAGCTTCGCGAAGTCAAAAGATGCGAATCTGTTCATTATTGGCTGCACGGAGAATGGGGGTAGAACATGTGCGAAGCAGAAACGAACAACATTCAAACCATGCGAACTGTCAACCTGGTAACTTGACTAGTTCGACAAAATTCACCAACACCAGTTTCGCATGTGGTAACACACAAAGAATGCTTTGGATGCTGGTGCTCGGACCACAGCGCGGTTGCAAGCTCACAAAAGACTCGCTAAGAACTTATCGAGGCGCATATATGTCGGAGTTCATTTTAGGGTTTGGTAACATCCTGGTTCCTCAGTGTTATGAGTTGTATGAAAGAAGAGTGCGCAGAATGCAATATCGCGGAAGTGATTACAACTACTGAGCAAACAACGAGGCCTAGGTATAATATAGCACAGCTAGCTAGGCCGAGGTCGCGAAGTCGCGTGAAGGTTGGGTGCAGGTTTGGGGTTGGGAAACCCGAGGGCGACGCGGGAGACGTTCGGAAGGCGAGGTCGTCGGACCGAGCCTGAATTCCGAAAGTTGGAATTGTACGCGTAAGAGATGCCTCAGTAAGGAATTAGCGAAATGACAAAATTAGAAGAAAGAAAGAGGATTGAACTAGCAAGAATGAGGATACAAATAGCAAACCCTAGAAGGGTTGTACTCGCTATAGAGCACCCCACTACAGGCTAGAACATAAGATAATATTCTGACACGAAATTCCTTACACTACCCCCCCCCCCCCCCTTTAAGAAAGGTGGTCAATATCAGGCACATGTCGGCGAGAAAGATACTGCCGAAGTACCGAGTGCCCTTGTAGTGAGTCAGCCGGGACCCACGTGTCATCTTCGCTTGTGCGATCCACCCAGCGCAGCAGGAAGTCGACGTGGCGTCCGACGGGGGTCGCACGAATGCGATGGTTCAATATCTTCCAAGGTTGAAGCGTCGGGTCTGCCACAGGTCGGACACTTGGCGCCTGGTGGGGCCGGGCGACGTCGGACGACTGCGGTGCCACATAGTGGCGAAGTAAACTGACGTGGAAAGCGTCGTGGATTTTCCAGTCGTCCGGTAGGAGAAGTTTTGCAGTGACCGGTGTCAGCATCCGAATGATGCGAAAGGGTCCCACGTAGCGGGGACGCAGTTTTGCAGGCTGGGGCAGCTTGAGGTTTTTTGTGTCCAGGAGGGCCATCTGCCCGTCACGGAAGGGTAAATTCCGTCGATGTCGGTCGGCGTAGCGACTGGCGCCCGTATTAGCCTTCCGGATAAATTCCGCTGCTTTGTCTCGCGCTGCTTGTAGTTCCGAAACAAACTGCTGCGACCTTGGTACCGTGTTATCGAGAGTTGTTGACGAGGGTACTACCGGATCTATCCCGTAATTCAGGTAGAACGGCGACTGCTTGGTTGTTGCAGATGGGGCGTTATTATACGCAAACTCGAGCATGGGAAGAGAATCCTCCCACTTGGTGATGTCGGGGCAGTTCGTGCGAATCAACTGCTCCATCATCTGGTTTGTCCTCTCTGTCTGTCCGTTGGTCTGTGGATGGTACGACAACAAAAACTGCAGGCGGGTGCCGTACTGTGCCCACGTCTCCTGCCAGAACTTCGACGTGAATTTTGGGTCGCAGTCGCTGATTATCGCCGATGGCAACCCGTGTAGTCGTACGACGGTCGAGATGAAGAGCTTCGCTGTTTCTTCGGCTGTGATCGTCGAGCGGCATGGTGCGAAATGCGTCATTTTCGTTAAGCGATCGACGACGACAAGTACCGAGTCGTTGCCACTTGCGCCTGCCGGCAGTCCTGTGACAAAATCCATTGTCACATGTTGCCACGGTCGTTCGGGTGGCTCGAGGGGTTGCAGCAATCCAGCTGGGCGTTGGCGTGATGACTTCATTGCTTGGCAGGTCGGGCAGGCGGACACGTAGTGCTGCACGTCGGACGCCATGTCGGGCCAGTAATAATTCCGTTGCAGCAGCTTCAACGTTTTGTCGACGCCGAAATGCCCGGAGAGGTTGGAGTCGTGTACTTCCTGCGTCAGCAATTCTCGTAAGGGTCGGTAAGAAGGTACCCAAACTCGGTTAGTACCGACTTTTAGGTAGTAGCTCCCACGCGCCGTGGTGACCCCGTGGTGTTGATTGGTCTGGAAAAACCGGTCAATCCTGTAGCCATGCTTGAATAATCCTGTCAATAAAGGGTTGGAATGGGCGATTAGTACTGCTGCGGTCTGCATTGATGGTCGGGTCAGGGCGTCGGCGATGTTGTTGGCGCCCTTTTTGTACGTGTTGGTGTAGCTGAAATTGGACTCGAGGTAATTAAGCCACCGGATTTGTCGCGGGTTGAGTTGTGGTTGGCTGCGCATGTATTGTTATGACTTGTGGTCGGTTCGGACGGTGTCGTCAGCTCCCGTGAGGTAACAGCGCCAGGTACAAAATGCATGCACGATGGCGAGCATTTCCTTGTCGTGGACCGGATAGTTGCGCTCGGGCGGCTGCATTTTTCTTGATTCGTACGCGATGGGTTGTAGCCCGTTGCCGAAGTCCTGTAGGAGCACAGCGCCCACGGCGAAATCGCTGGCGTCCGTCACGACTTCGAACGGTCGAGATGGATCTGCCAGCCGAAGCACTGGGGGTGAACTCAAAATTTTCTTCAGCTCGTTGATAGCCAGCTGTTCTCTCTCCCCCCAACAGAATTGCACGCCCTTATGCAGAAGATCGGTTAACGGCCTGGTCACCCCCGCCATATTCGGTACAAAATGGCGGACGTAGTTAACAAAGCCGAGGAAACTCTGCAACTCCGTGATGTTCGTGGGCGGCTTCCACTCCGAAATCGCCGTCACTTTGCGAGGGTCAATTTTAATGCCCTCCCCTGAAATCACGTGCCCCAGGAATTCCAGCTTCGACTGTAAGAACTCACACTTAGAGCCCTTAGTAATCAGTCGGTTCTGCTGCAAGCGGCGGAACACTTCCTCTAAGTCCTGTAAATGCTGCTCCCGAGTCTTGCTGTACACCAGGATGTCGTCCAGATAAACGATAACTTTTTTTGTCCAGCATGTCCCGAAACACCCCGTTCATGGTGAGCTGGAAAGTCGAGGGCACGTTCGTCAACCCGAACGGCATCACAGTGTACTCGTAACTGCCGTAGCAGGTGCGAAACGCAGTCTTCGGGCAGTCGTCGGCGAACACGCGAATTTGGTGGTAGCCACCTCGCAAATCGATTTTCGAGAAGAAGCGAGCTCCGCGAAGCTGATCTAGCAGGTCGTCCGCTCGTGGGATCGAGTAACGTGACTTGATCGTGACCCGGTTCAACGCTCGATAGTCGATGCACATGCGCAGGCCTCCGTCCTTTTTCAGTGTGAACAGTATCGGGGCGGCGTATGGTGACGTGCTGGGCCGGATAAAACCCTTCGAAAGCAGATAATCCAGCTCTTTCCGCAACTCGTCGAGCTCCGGTTGGCTGAGCCGCCACTGTGACCGAACAGTTGGTTTTGCGCCTGGCTCCAGCTCGATCCAGTGGTCCTCCGGACGCTGAGGTGGCAGCCCGTCAGGCAGGTCATCCGCGAAGATTTCGGGATACCTCCGAATTATGCTCGCCACGTCGTTTGGTACAGCAGCGCAGAGCGTGTCGATGTCGGCGATTTTTTCTGAAGCCACCACCTTGTACAGCTGTACGGCGTAGCCTTGCGCTCCCCGTTTTATCGCCCTCTTCATCGTTATTGCGTTGACACGTGTTGTCATCGGCTCCGGCTCTGCCCATTTCGGAAGTGTCACGCGCCCCTTGTTGCACAGCACCGTGATCGCCCCCGTCGTCCAGTCGATCGTCGGATTGAAACGATGTAGCCAATCTCGTCCCAGCAGCATATCGCAACCGTCCAGTGTTGTCGCCAGCATTCGCATTGAAAACCCGAAATCGTCGCCACACTTCATCCGAATTTGTCGGACCTCATCTTTTATCGCCAGCGGTGTCCCGTCCACCAGTCGCGCGTCAATCTCGGGCAGACACCTGTCCAGTTTGACCCCTATTTTTTTGGCCGTTGCCAGGTTGACGAGACTGTGGCTCGCCCCACCGTCAACGAATAATTTTATTTTATAGCCGTTAACCCTTCCCACGACCAGCACAGGGTGATCGACGTGTTCATCCACCTTATTCGTCCGGTTGCGGTTGATAGCCCGTATCGGTACCACAACTCGGTGTGGATGTTGATTGCCGGGCGACGGGGTCTCGTCAGTAGGTGGCCCGACTGCTATTGACTCGTCTCTTTTCCCGACCCCTCTCCGTCGTTCATGTTTCCCTGTTTCAGCTTCGGGCAGTCCTGTCAGATTTATATGACATAGTTGCTGTAGGCTATAGTGGGGTAGCACATATGGGGTACAGGGTTTCCAGGGTTGTATTTGTACCCAATCTTTCCTTAGTCATTTCATTCCTGTTTTCTTATATTTCACATGGTATAGAGCGGGTCCTTCCTAAGGACCGTTTTTTTTAGGGCCCACCGAAGCGCGCCCCGAGGCGCGCATTTTTTTTCGCGACCCTTCGGGTCGCCTTACTCTCGCGGCCCCGCTGTCCCTCTGACGCGGCCCCGCCACCCCTGCTTGACGCGGCCCCGCCGCCTCCTCTGCAGCGGCTCCGCCGCCTCCTCTGACGCGGCCCCGCCGCCCGCCGATCGCGGCCCCGCCGCTCGCTCTGACGCGGCCCCGCCGCCGGCTCTGACGCGGCCCCGCCGCCCGCTGATCACGGCCCGCCGCTGGCCCTGACGCGGCCCCGCTGCCGGCTCTTAACCGGCCTCGCCGCCGGCTCCAACGCGGCCCCGCCGCCCGCCTCGACGAGGCCCCGCCGCCGGCTCTGACGCGGCCCCGCCGCCGCCTCCTGATCGCGGCCCCGCCTCGGCTCTCTAGCGGCCTCGCCGCCAGCCCTGACGCGGCCCCGCCCCGGCTCTCTTACGGCCCCGCCGCTGGCCCTGACGCGGCCCCTGCCTCGGCCCTCCGACGGCCCCGCCGCCGGCTCTCTTGCGGCCCTGCCGCCAGCTCTGAAGCGGCCCCGCCTCTGCTCTCACGCGGCCCTGCCGCCGGCTCTGACGCGGCCCCGCCCCGGTTCTTTCACGCGGCCCTGCCGCCTCACCTGCAACAGCCGAGCCGCCCTGTCGCCGAGCCCCCCCCCCCCCCCCCGGGAGCCGAGCCGCCCTGCCCCCGAGCCGCCCTGCCGCCAAGCCGCCCGGGAGCCGAGCCGCCCTGCACCCGAGCCGCCCTGCCGCCGAGCCGCCCGGGAGCCGAGCCGCACTGCCGCCGAGCCGCCCGGGAGCCGAGCCGCCCTGCACCCGAGCCGCCCAGCCGCCGAGCAGCCCGGGAACCGAGCCGCTGTGCACCCGAGCCGCCCAGTCGCCGAGCCGCCTTTCTGCAGAGCTGCACGACCTGCCCTGCCTGGTGAGCACAGTCCCACTGTCACTGCGAGCTCTTTCCCTACTGCTTGCACTGCGTCGCTGTCGTCGCCATGGCTACCCCTAGTGTCCTCGCTTTTGACGCTGAGGGTCGCGCCATTGATTTTGAGGTCTGGTTAGATGACCTGCAGCTGTTCTTACAGTGCGACAGGGCTGACAGTCTTTCTCTCTTTGACCTCACCTCTGGCGCCTCTCCTGCTCCTGCTGCTGATGCTGATCCCACTGTCCGCTCTCAGTGGGCCACCCGCGATGCTGCTGCACGTCTTGCTGTGCGTCGCCACCTCCCTACCTCTGAGCGTGCGCACTTTAGTCAGTACAAGAGTGCTCAGACCTTGTACGACGCTGTAGTTGCGCGCTACTCCTCCCCTACCACTGCTGCACTGAGCCGTCTCATGCTTCCCTACCTCTTTCCTGACCTCTCTGCCTTTCCCACTGTCGCTGACCTCATTACGCACCTCCGCACTAGTGACACTCGCTACCGCGCCGCCCTTCCTGCTGAGTACTGCGCTAAGAACCCACCCCCCATGTACATCGCTCTCTACTACGTAGTCGCGCGCCTCCCTGACTCCCTTCGCGTAGTCAGGGACCACTTTCTCGCAGTCTGTCCCACCACCCTCACCGTCGACCTCCTCGAGAAGGCCCTACTCGCAGCAGAGAAGAGCATAGTTGCTGTAGGTGCTTCTCGTGGTGACCCTCGCACCCCCATCTTTGAGGCGTGCTCTCCTTCCCCCTTGCTGCCCTCTGTTGCCTCTGCTGCTGCTGCCGACCTGCTTGGTCTTGAGTCGGTCGGCGCGGCGTCTGCCCCTAGTGGGAGACGTCGCTCCAGCAAGGGCAAGGGGGGCAAGGGCGCGGGTGGAGCTGGAGGGGGCGGTGGCGGTGGCGGCGGTGGCGGCGGAGGGAGTGGGGGTGGCGGCGGGACTAGTGGCGGGGGTGGTGGTGGTGGTGGCAGCAGCGGCGGAGACGGTGGTGGTGGTGCCGGCGGTGGTGGTGGAGGCAGCGGCGGAGGTGGAGGCGGCGGAGGTGGAGGCGGTGGAGGCGGCAGCGGAGGAGGCGGTGGTGGTGGAGGAGGTGGAGCTGGTCGGGGTGGTACCCAGCAGCGTAGCGGCGGTGGTGGTGGCCAGCGCTCGCAGCGGCAGCAGCAGCAGCGCTCGCGGGACATCCCTCCGCCTCAGCAGCTTCGTGAGTGGTACGCTGGGCGTCAGAGGGGTGGGGGTACTGGTCCCTGCACCTACGTTCTTCGTTCCGGCGACCGCACGGGTGAGCAGTGTGGGGGTGCCCACGCCACCCAGCGCTGCTTTGGCCGCCTGACGGACGCTTGGCGTCAGCAGTTCCCTGGGGCTAGTGAGATCCCTCGGTGGGATGAGCTTCTTAGGGCTGGTGTAGCAATCTTTGATCTTGACTTTGATGCTATCCTTGCTGCTATGTACGCTGTGACTTATAGTGAGGAGAATGAGGGTTACCGGTGTTTCCAGCCCGACCCGGGCATTGGTACTGCTGCACTAGGTGCTTGTGAGGCTGCTGCTCTAGGTGCCAGTGCGTCTGCGCTCTCAGGTACTGGTGAGACTGCGCTCTCAGGTACTGCGTCGTCCTCGTCCTCCCTCACTTTCACACTTGACTCCGGGGCTTCTCGCTCCTTCTTTCGAGACCGCACTACCCTTACGCCGCTCGGCCGGCCGGTTGCAGTCTCCCTTGCTGACCCCTCTGGGGGTCCTGTCCTGTCTCACTTCTCCACTGTCCTCCCGTGTCCGGCTGCCCCTTCGGGCACCCTGTCTGGTCTGTACCTTCCCTCATTCTCTACGAACTTGGTGAGTGGCGCAGACCTGCAGGATGTGGGGGTTCACCAGTTCACTCCTGCGAGTCAGCGGGTGACCCACTACACGGAGGCACGCACAGGCCGACACCTGGCCACGTTCTTGCGTCGGCCGGGGTCGAGTCTCTACACCCTGACCGTTGAGTCTCCTCCTGTCCCTGCGTCTGGTCAGGTGGCTGCGTCAGGTCAGCTGCTTGCTGCTGCGTCCCAGTCAGGTCCTGAGTCTGCCCCCTGTTCTTGTCGCCTCCTGTCTCACGAGACTCTCCTGTGGCACCACCGTCTTGGCCACCCCTCCTTGCCCCGTCTTCGGAGCATGGCTTCCCGTGTCCTTGTCTCTGGTCTTCCCTAGTCTCTCCCTCCTCTCCCCTCCGGGCCAGGACCTTCCTGTGTCCCCTGTGTCGAGGGTCGCCTCCGGGCTACTCCTCACTCCTCCCACTTCCCCCCGACAGAGGCTCCCCTGCAGACGCTTCACATGGATGTGTGGGGCCCAGCCCCCGTCCGTGGGCAGGGTCACGAGCGCTACTTCCTGTTGGTGGTTGACGACTACTCGCGTTACACCACAGTCCTCCCCTTGCGCAGCAAGGGTGCGGTCACTGAGGTGCTGATCGACTGGATCCGCGAGGCTCGTCTCCAGCTCAAGAAGAGCTTCGGCTCGGACTTTCCTGTTCTGCGTCTGCACTCGAACAGAGGCGGAGAGTTCTCTTCTCGCCTTCTGCGAGACTACTGTCGGCACGAGGGATCCGCCAGACCTTCACGCTTCCGGACTCACCACAGCAAAATGGGATTGCTGAGCGCCGCATTGGCATGGTCATGGATGTCGCTCGTACGTCCATGATGCATGCGGCTGCCCCCCATTTTCTGTGGCCGTTTGCGGTGAGGTACGCGGCGCATCAGCTCAACCTTCACCCCCGGGTCTCTCGGCCTGCGATGTCCCCAGCCTTGCTGTGGACGGGGAAGGTTGGCGATGCGTCTGTGTTCCGTGTCTGGGGATCTCGGGCGTTTGTCCGCGACTTGTCTGCGGACAAGCTGTCCCCTCGTGCTGCTCCCTGTGTCTTCCTTGGCTTCCCCACTGACGCCCCAGGGTGGCAGTTTTACCACCCCTCCTCTCGTCGTGTTCTGTCCTCCCAGGACGTCACGTTCGACGAGTCAGTCCCCTTCTACCGTCTCTTCCACTACCGCACTCCTTCCCTCCCCCCTCCTCCGGACTTCCTTGTGCCGGTTCCCCCCCCGGTAGACCCCCTCCCCCCTCAGGTTCCTGCCCCCTCAGGTGTGTCCCAGGTAGACGCCGTTGACCCGGTCGAGGTTACTGGTGACTCTGGTGCTGCTGCGGGTGCTGAGCCTGGGGGTGCTGACTCTGGGGGTGCTGTGCGCGGGGGTGCTGAGCCTGGGGGTGCTACTGCTGGGGGTGCTGGGCCTGAGGATGCTACTGCGGAGGGTGCGGAGCCTGGGGGTGCTGAGCCGGGGGGTGCTGTGCCTGGAGGTGCTGGGTCTGGGGGTGCTGGGTCGGGAGCTGCTGAGCCTGGGGGTGCTGCGTCTGGAGCTGCTGAGCCTGGGGTTTCTACTGCTGCTGCGTCTCGCCGGGACCCCCTCTCTCCACAGGAGCTGCGCGAGTGGTTCGCTCGCCGCTGGAGGCGTGCTGCTGAGTCTGGAGGTGCTGTTGGAGCTGGAGCTGCTGAGGGCGTTGGTGCTGAGCCTATTGCTGTTGGTCCTGCCGCTGGAGGTGTGGGTGGCGCTGGTGCTGTCGCTGAGGGTGCTGGTGCTTTCCTTGCTGAGTCTGGAGCTGCCGCGCGGCCTCGGCCGTACTTCGTTCCGCTCCTACAGCAGGTTCTTGGTCTTTCTCCTCCGGTAGAGGGTCCACCGCCTGTCCAGTCGCAGTCCCTGCTGGAGCCTTCCTCTCCACTGCCTGCTCCCTCTCCTTACACTGGTCCTACTGGAGGTCTTGCTGAGCGTCGTGAGCCTGCGTCTCGTCCCGCGTCGCCTGTTCGTGCTGCTCGCGCTAGTGGTCGCAGTTCGCGTCAGCGTCCTCCTCCTGTCCCTGGCACGCACCGGATGTCTTTGCGTCCGTCCACTGCTCCTCTGCGTGCCCCTTTGCCTTCTCCTCCTGAGTCCTCTCTTCCTGCGCTTGCCGACCCTGAGTCGGACTCTCTTCGTGCTGCCAGTCCTACTGTCACGCGTCTGCTTGCTACTGTCGTCACTGACCCCTCTTTTGAGTCCACTGCTGCGTCTGCTCTAGTCGCTGAGCTCGTCGACTTTGCTGCTCGCTGTCGTCTCGACTACGCTGCTAGTCTTGTTGCTGAGTCTGCGTCTGTCTGTCCTCCGTCCGTCGGGGGTGAGTGTGCTCTTGGCACGGACGTCCTAGAGGACAAGCAGGAGGAGTTACAGTGTCTAGCGGCTGCTTCACCTCATCTCGCGTCTGTACTGCTTGCTCCTGAGGGAGACCCGGATGCACTAGACATTCCGACTCCGCGTTCTTACGCGGAGGCCGTAGAGGGTCCCTACTCCTCTCAGTGGCAGGCAGCTATGGATGCAGAGATGGCTTCCTGGAAGTCCACAGGCACCTACGTTGACGCGGTTCCCCCTCCTGGGGCGAACATCGTCAGTGGCATGTGGATCTTCAGGGTGAAGCGGCCGCCGGGCTCTCCACCTGTCTTCAAGGCACGGTACGTTGCTCGTAGCTTCAGTCAGCGGCAGGGAGTTGACTACTTTCAGACCTTCTCTCCCACCCCGAAGATGACTACTCTTCGGGTGCTGCTGCACATAGCCGCTCAGCGCGACTACGAGCTTCACTCTCTCGACTTCAGCACTGCGTTCTTGCAGGGTAGCCTGCACGAGGAGATCTGGCTTCGCCGTCCACCTG
Source organism: Closterium sp. NIES-65 (assembly GCA_948144175.1). NCBI lineage: Eukaryota > Viridiplantae > Streptophyta > Zygnematophyceae > Desmidiales > Closteriaceae > Closterium > Closterium sp. NIES-65. The sequence goes on along the minus strand of CANXME010002365.1, from coordinate 194,990 downwards.
GCTTCACTGGGACTTTCCCTCCTGGCACCCAGTGGAGCCTCCGACGGCCAGTCTACGGTCTCCGCCAGGCACCGCGTGAGTGGCACGACACACTGAGGACTACGCTTGCGGCTCTTGGGTTTGCTCCTTCTACTGCTGACCCGTCGCTGTTTCTTCGCACCGACACTTCCCTGCCGCCGTTCTACATCCTCGTGTACGTTGACGACTTGGTCTTTGCCACAGCGGACACTGCTGGACTCGCCTACGTGAAGTCTGAGCTGCTGAAGAGACACACGTGCACAGACCTGGGTGAACTGCGCAGCTACCTTGGCTTACAGATCACTCGGGACAAAGCTCGCCGCACCATTACCTTGACTCAGTCACACATGGTGCAGCAGGTCCTTCAGCGCTTCGGCTTCACGTACTCCTCGCCTCAGGCCACTCCTCTGCCTACTCGCCACTCACTCTCAGCTCTGCCTTCGGATGAGTCCGTAGAGTCGAGTGGTCCATATGCAGAGCTTGTTGGCTGCCTCATGTACCTGATGACCTGCACACGACCTGACCTTGCATACCCTCTGAGCATTCTTGCACGCTATGTTGCTCCTGGGAGACACAGACCAGAGCACATGGCTGCAGCGAAGAGGGTATTGCGCTACCTGTGCAGTACGTCGGGCATGGGGCTAGTGCTTGGAGGGCGGAGTCCAGTGGTCCTTACCGGCCACGCGGACGCTTCTTGGGCTGACGACCAGGCTACGCAGCGGTCGTCACAGGGTTACACCTTCAGCCTTGGTTCCGGCTCTGTCTCGTGGCGGTCTACTCGCTCGTCTTCGGTTCTCGGCTCCAGTTGTGAGGCCGAGATCTACGCCGGGGCCATGGCTGCACAGGAGCTTCGCTGGCTTACCTACCTGCTGACTGACCTTGGAGAGCCTCCTCGTTCTCCTCCAGTGCTGTACGTAGACAACAAGGCCATGCTGGCCTTGTGTCGAGAGCAGCGCTTGGAGCACAGAACGAAGCACATTGCTCTCCGCTACTTCCTTGCTCGTGAGCTGCAGCAGCGTGGTCAGTTGCGACTTGCGTACGTGGCCTCTGAGGCCAACACTGCTGATGTGTTCACCAAGGCACTCGCGCCTTGTGACCATCAGCGCTTTTGCACCCAGCTGGGTCTTGTGCCTGTCTTGCCTCACTTGCTCTCCCCTTGACTTCACTTGTACTGTGACATATATATATATACCTGCTCTTGCTTGTCTAGTTTTGTATATATGTCTGTACTCCTGCATGTGAACTGGCCTCTGGCCTTACTCTTGTGCTCGGACTGTGTGGTGACTTTGTGATCCACCCTGAGCTTGCTTTGCTTTGCTTGACTGGTCTTGTGACCCCTTGTTCTCCCCCACTTTGCCTATGGGGGTGTGTCAGATTTATATGACATAGTTGCTGTAGGCTATAGTGGGGTAGCACATATGGGGTACAGGGTTTCCAGGGTTGTATTTGTACCCAATCTTTCCTTAGTCATTTCATTCCCGTTTTCTTATCTTTCACAAGTCCTTCCTCTAGTGGCCCGGTTGGTTGCAGTTGAAGCACGTGTTAGGTCCACGTCTCGGTGCATCCACCCCGTTGATTGTGGGCTGGCGCGGCGGTCCACGAAATTGAGTGCCCTCCCGGGAACTCATTCTCGCCCATTGCATCAGCGCATCCGTTGATTCAACCACCTGGACGGCATCGAGAAAACCGCGTGGCCTCGCCCGTCGCACCTCGTACTGTACTTCGTACTTGAGGCCTGCGACATATCGGTCGAGTCGTTCCGCGTCGCTCATATCGTCCACTTGGTCAGCCAAATTGCAGAATGTTGCCGTGTAATCTTGGACCGACGCCACCTGCTTCCAGGTATGCAGCTTCATGCGAGCAGAATCCGAGGCGGATACATGCTCGAATCTTTTACATTCCATGCCTAGAATGGCGGCATTTTCCCCCGCCAAAATTTCTTGCGCCCAATTCAGCGGCCAATCCAATGACATGACGATGATTGTAACGACAGCCTCACCCGCCGTCCTCCACGCCTCTCCCAGCGAGAAGCAGTAGCATTATCTCTGCCACCTTGGTTTCTAGTAAAATCGCGTTGTTTGAATACGGTCAGTACTGTACCGAATTTAGGATGCCAAGCAACCCCGCGGCAGAAGGTTCCGACCTATTTTGTTCGCTACCCGGATCGCGTCGCTGGGTCGCGATAAGAGCCGGCACAGCCTTTAGGGCTTCTTACGGAGAAAAAGCAGATGAAATCGTTCTTTCTTGTTACATTTGTTCAGCATTGATGACGACAATCGTAGTGGGAAGGGCCTACAGCTAGGGTGGAGGCCTCAACGGTAATCCCAAGGTGTGCCTGTGATGGGCACTGGGGCGTGGGGGATCATGAGGGGAGGGTAGGGAATATTGACCGAGGGGGGAGGGCGGGGGGGAGGGAAGGGGGGTGTGTGTGTGAGAAGAGGGTCCGGTATAAAGCAGTGTGCATTCACTCAGGGCTCTTTGGGACATGTAGGGTGTATGTATGTGGTGCGTGAGTGGAGTCAATCTGGCCTAGCTGTAGCAACACTGCTATGAGCGAGAATTCCAGTGTCCCTCACACTCTCATTTGTCTCCCCTTCCCCTCTCTTATCGCCTCCCATCCCTCCAAGACTTCCTAAGGGAACTCCACGTCCCACAGCCCGTGCAGCAATGAGCAAGCCTACACAGGAAGGCCACCCTAAACCTTAAACCCTTCCCGCGTTCCCAGATCCTGGGCTCTGGTACGGGGCTGGCAGCGTGTGCAGTGGCCAGGGAGGGACGTGGGCGCGTGTCATCTCCCTCTCAGCCTGCATGCACTCCCTCCGACACCCATCCCCCCCTCGCTCGCCTCTCCTGCTGCTCCCTTTCGCCCTGCAGGTGCTGAACGCGGGAACAGGGCTGGCAGCGTGTGGGGTGGCAAAGGATGTGGGCGAGGGCATAGCCATGGTGCAGGAGGCTCAGCGCACCGGCAAGGCGCTCCTCGTGCTTGATCGATGGGCCGCCCTCTCTCAGGTGATAATTTCCTGAATCATGTCTCAAGTTAGTTTCCTCCGATCCAATGCCTAGAAGAAGCATGCACAAGCTAGTGCTCTGAAGGCATTTGCGTTCAGGCTGCTCAACTTTCGCTGAACATTTGCAGGTGACTGCTTAGGCAAACTCTTCTGTGGGTGCACGTAGGCCACCCTTGCATCCCTCTCCCGTAATCGTGTTGCTGCTTTCCTCTCTCCCTCTTCATGTCTGCATCGTGTTGCTGCTTTCCTCTCTCCCTCTTCATGTCTGCATCGTGTTGCTGCTTTCCTCTCTCCCTCTTCATGTCTGCATCGTGTTGCTGCTTTCCTCTCTCCCTCTTCATGTCTGCATCGTGTTGCTGCTTTCCTCTCTCCCTCTTCATGTCTGCATCGTGTTGCTGCTTTCCTCTCTTCCTCTTCATGTCTGCATCGTGTTGCTGCTTTCCTCTCTCCCTCTTCATGTCTGCATCGTGTTGCTGCTTTCCTCTCTCCCTCTTCATGTCTGCATCGTGTTGCTGCTTTCCTCTCTCCCTCTTCATGTCTGCATCGTGTTGCTGCTTTCCTCTCTCTCCCTCTTCATGTCTGCATTGTGTTGCTGCTTTCCTCTCTCCCTCTTCATGTCTGCATCTTGTTGCTGCTTTCCTCTCTCACTCTTCATGTCTGCATCGTGTTGCTGCTTTCCTCTCTCCCTCTTCATGTCTGCATCGTGTTGCTGCTTTCCTCTCTCCCTCTTCATGTCTGCATCGTGTTGCTGCTTTCCTCTCTCCCTCTTCATGTCTGCATCGTGTTGCTGCTTTCCTCTCTCCCTCTTCATGTCTGCATCGTTTTGCCCCTCTCTTCCTCCTTTTCCGGGTTGCTTAACACTTCTCTCTTTCAAAAAGGCTGAGCAACTAGTAGCTGTCCGAGGTCTTGGTGCCTATATATATGCACTTGTGCAACGAATGGGTTATGTTCACTACAGTTAACCTAGTCTGAAGTCTTCTGGTATTACGATCTCAAGGAATCAGTTGATCAAATCCAGGCTGCCATTTTGACACAAACCCCACCCATCACTTCGGCTGTTGCTGTAGCTGCTTCCTTGAAGAGCGAGCAAGACGCCTGCTGTTGGTGTTCTAATGGAAGGGAAGGAAAGTAGGAAGAGGAAAGGGAGGGGCAGAGGTAGTCCAGGAAAGAGCAGGTGGAGAGGGTGCAGCGAGCAGTGTGCATGACACATCCGGGTGCCATGAACAGCTCTGGTAAAGCTGATTCAAATAGCTGAAGGCTGCAGCTGAGAAGGTTGCAGCAGTATATCCTCCCTTGGACCTTGTTCTGGCACACATTGTTACTTTGAGCTTTTGTTTTTCTTGCCTGTAAATGCATTCACTTGTTTGTTTCTCTGGTGGGCTGCGTGTACTGCAAAGATAATTAGCATGGTCGTACTAGTATGGCATCCCATCACATAGCATCTAATATTTCATCAACTCATGCCCATCCGCAGCTTGCGTCAAGACCTGCAGGGCTTTTATTCGCTGCCTTATTAGCGAGCACTCTCGTGCTTCCGCACCACCTCGATAAAGCGCATCCCGCTACTAGCAACGTTAACGTTTTTTCACGCCTCGGGTACAGTCCATCTCGTTAGAAGTTGGTGCCGCTCTCGTAGGTCTTACCGCTGCTCCACTTGCTCGGAATCACGTCTTGCAGCAGCACCTGCTGCCCGCCGCCCGTCGCCGTCACGCGCACGCTCAGCTTGCGCCCCTTGTCCACGACGTCCTTGGCGGGATTCAGCACCCACGTGGCGCCCCATCCGTTGTTCGTCATGCTCTTCCACTGCTTCCCGTCGTTTGATATTTCCACCTTCTCCACGCCTCCGCTCTTCGCCGCGCCGAGAATCTGAACGACGAAATTGTAGACGTTGCTGTTGTTTTCGATTCTGACGGCCATGGTGCGGCTGCTAGGGCAGTCCACGCTGCGGTAATCGATCTCCACGTTACCCACGTTACGGTCCTTGACAATTTTCTCCCACGCGGGAAAATTGAGGTTGAAAATGCCGCTCACGCCGACCGCTCGAACCATCACGCTGCCCTTCGTGCAGCTCGGGCTGTTCTTGCAGGTAACTTGGTAACACGTTCCGCAGCCCTTGCCGCTGTTGAAATTGCTCGCAGGCACCTGCGCGACCATGCCCTTGTCGAAATAGGGACTGTCGGCGTAGCTGAATTGGCCCCAGTAGCACGTGCCCTCGCGATTCAGATCGCCACGTGTGGCCTGGATGGCATCGGCGGGAGAGAGGGCGAGAGCAAGCAGGGCTATTCCCACGCACAGCAGGTCGCCGACCCTGGAAAAGAGCGCCATCGGAGAAAAGAAGCGGAGGAAAAAGAGTCTCGCCGAAATTGTGAGATCTTTCTTCTGTAGCTAGAAACGGGCTTGAATACGGAGTCTTGAATATCAAACACTGTCGTCGATTCGATGATGATAGGGAGAAGAAGCGGGAATTATATACTTGAGTGGGTAGGCGAGAATCGGGAATAGGTAGTCAGGTTCCAAACAGGAAGCGACTTCAAGTCGCCCTCGAGAAGATCATCTCCCTCGAAGCGCACTGGAAATTGTTGTGGTCCTGTGGAATGGCAATAATTGTGCTCCTTTCGCGAAAAGAGTGCTTGGCGACGCGACGAACTGGTTGTAACTCTCTTCGTGAGTCGAAGAGTGGCAAGGCGATTGGCTCAATGATAATTGTTAGTACGAGCGGCATCGTTCCGTTCCATCAATCTGATTTCGCAGGTGTGACTAAAGAGACTCACGATTATTGCAGCCTTGGAACGTCGCACTATCGTGGATTTGTTCGTCATTCGCGGCATGGCTGATGATGGAAGGAAAAGCAAAGCGCGAAACGCAAACATTGTTTTCCCATGCGAACTTCAAAATCCTTTGTCTCTGTACCGAGTCTCCGTAACAAGTGCTATGGAGTATGTAGTCAAACCAAGTCGTGAAGACCCCACTCTCACCATCAAGCTCGTCAACTGCACTCCGATATCGTCAAGTCGCAATGACCCCACTCTCACTGTCAGCTCATCCCCCTATCTGTCACTCTCTCGACCACATTTCACTCGTGGAAACATTGACCGATTCGAATAACCCTGCCACGCTGTCACTCACAAATAAGGAAGAGAGATCGCGACGTTGTTGGCCTGGTAACTGACTTCCCATTTTCGTGAGCCTCCAGTGTCCAGAGCGCGAAACTGCAACTACCGTTTCGCCATCTCTTCGTTCAGTCCCTCCAGCTACTCGTTTCTTTTTCATCTCCAGGCCCTCATCAATTTTTCAAGGTTCCATTGTTCATGTCTCTCCCTTATAACTTCACAGGCTTCCAGCCATTTTGATAACCAGCGCTCTGCACGATAGGCACTACTCATTTGATAGTCACTTCTCTCTAGCCGCGAAAGTTATTATAAACGGTTTTTTTCTGTGGGTCGAGTTTTAGCTGGCGGCAGCACTTGCGTACAATTCAGTGTCATCATCTTAACGCACGAAATTTACCAGGCAGGTCCTTTAGTTATTTTACCTAGCGCGACTCATTCACACCATTCAGTAACGATTTTGTTTTCGTCTGGTGAGAATATTTCACTGTCTTTCTGGGTTGTTTTCGAAGAGCAGTCTTTGTTTCCTCTCCCGTCGGAGCTCTGGAATCACACTAGTTGCACCACGATCCTCTGCAGATTTCCGCTTCTGCGAAGTACTTCTGCTGCAGTGCAGAGCTCCACCCTGTCCTCTGCAAATTTCCGCTTCGGGGAATTTCGCGTCCCTGCAGAACACGACGACCCTCTGCAGGGTCAGTGCAATCTCAACACTCCCTCCCTCCCTCCCTCCCTCCCTCCCTCCCTCCCTCCCTCCCTCCCTCCCTCCCTCCCTCCCTCCCTCCCTCCCTCCCTCCCTCCCTCCCTCCCACCCTCCCTCCCTCCATCCCTCCCTCCTTCCCTCCCTCCCTCCCTCCCTCGCTCCCTCCCTCCCTCCCTCCCTCGCTCCCTCCCTCCCTCCCTCCCTCCCTCCCTCCCTCCCTCCCTCCCTCCCTCCCTCCCTCCCTCCGTCCCTCCCTCCCTCCCTCCCTCCCTCCCTCCCTCCCTCCCTCTACCCCTCCCTCCCTCCCTCCCTCCCTCCCTCCCTCCCTCCCTCCCTCCCTCCCTCCCACCCTCCCTCTACCCCTCCCTCTACCACTCCCTCTACCCCTCCCTCTACCCCTCCCTCCCTCCCTCCCTCCCTCCCTCCCCCCCTCTCTCCCTCCCTCTCTCCCTCCCTCTCTCCCTCCCTCTCTCCCTCCCTCCCTCCCTCCCTCTCTCCCTCCCTCTCTCCCTCCCTCTCTCCCTCCCTCTCTCCCTCCCTCTCTCCCTCCCTCTCTCCCTCCCTCTCTCCCTCCCTCTCTCCCTCCCTCCCTCCCTCCCTCCCTCTCTTCCTCTCTCCCTCCCTCCCTCTCTCCCTCCCTCCCTCTCTCCCTCCCTCCCTCGGTCGCTATCAGGTTCTCACTCTTCTATCTGTTTTCTCTCCCTGCGAAGCTCAAATCGCTATCAGACCCTTGACGCCATTCCACACACCTCAACCGACGGTGCCATCCGCCCTGCGCCAGAGGGGTTCCATGCAGCAGAACCGCTGCTCGAAACAGAAGATTCTACGATGGAAAGTAGTGGTGTGGGGGGCCTTGCGGCCGGGATTTCTTTTATAGTCATAATGGTGGTCTATGTTTTAGGCGCTCGAAACATATGGACTGCGTTATTGGGTAGTGTAGATACTGTGTGCAAGGTTACAGGGAGTGTTCTTGGGCTCAAGCCCATAAGTCTTACAGGAGACCCCCGCGAGTCTACATGGCCATCCAAGGAGAATCCTTTGCCCCGTGTCACAGCACCACCGGCCAAGCTGCCGCCTGTAAAGACCACATCTGTAATCAAGGCAGAGAAACCCACAAAGCTGACAAGAACAGCAAATGAGAAGAAGACAGCACCATCAGCACCAGCAAGAGCAGTGGCAGCGGCAACAGCAGCAGTAGCAGCACCACCACCAGCGACTGCACTGGCAGCAGCAGCGAGTGGTGGAGTGGTCCCAGGGCAGGTGGTTGTTGACATACCCTCTGTATCAACAATTGCAGCAAAAGCGGCAGCAGCAGCAGCGGCGAATTCAGGGGTGGCTCAAGCACAGTTCGAGAGGGGAGTGATTGAATCATCGCCCCTAACACAACAGTCAGCAGCACAGGCAGCAGTGGGGGCAGCAGAAGAAGAAGCAGCAGCCGCTGCTGCAGCTGCTGCAGTGGCAGTGGCAGCAGCGCCACCACAGCCACGAGAGCCAGCAGTGCAGCCACTGCTGTGTGCTGCAGCCGGTGCTGGGCCAGACGTGTGTCAGCGATTCTCTCTTAAAGAAATGGCGCGGGCCACGGGAGGGTGGGCAGAGAGCAACCGCATTGGCAGCGGCAGCTTTGGCGATGTGTACAGGGGGGTGAATCCGCGGAACCCCAAGGAGGTGTGGGCTGTGAAGCGAGCCCGCGTGCTCACCAACGACTTCCGACGCGAGGTGAGATATAGAAGGTGGTGTTGAGACTCCCTGTCATGTTCTGTAATCGCTTGGTAGTTTCAAAAGTATCCACACCGTGTTACTGGGTGTGAGTGGTGTGTTGTTAGCGCTTGTTGTTGTTGTGGTGTGAATGCTGTCAGTAGGGTGTCTTCTGTGGGAGTGGTGATTGTTGGAAAATGTTGTCCGTAGGGTGTCTTTCCTTCAGTCCAACCAGTTTCCCAATGCTGTTCCCCAACCTCCTTTCTTCCTTTCAGCCAACTTCCTCCCAACCTGCTTTACCCCAGCTCACTTCCTTTCAGCCAACTTCCTCCCAACCTGCTTCCCCCCAGCTCACTTCCTTTCAGCCAACTTCCTCCCAACCTGCTTCCCCCCAGCTCACTTCCTTTCAGCCAACTTCCTCCCAACCTGCTTCACCCCAGCTCACTTCCTTTCAGCCAACTTCCTCCTAACCTGCTTCTCCCCAGCTCACTTCCTTTCAGCCAACTTCCTCCCAACCTGCTTCCCCCAAGCTCGTTTCCTTTCAGCCAACTTCCTCCTAACCTGCTTCACCCCAGCTCACTTCCTTTCAGCCAACTTCCTCCCAACCTGCTTCACCCCAGCTCACTTCCTTTCAGCCAACTTCCTCCTAACCTGCTTCCCCCCAGCTCACTTCCTTTCAGCCAACTTCCTCCCAACCTGCTTCCCCCCAGCTCACTTCCTTTCAGCCAACTTCCTCCCAACCTGCTTCCCACCAGCTCACTTCCTTTCAGCAAACTTCCTCCTAACCTGTTCCCCCCAGCTCACTTCCTTTCATCCAACTTCCTCCCAACCTGCTTCCCACCAGCTCACTTCCTTTCAGCAAACTTCCTCCTAACCTGCTTCCCCCCAGCTCACTTCCTTTCAGCCAACTTCCTCCCAACCTGCTTCCCCCCAGCTCACTTCCTTTCAGCCAACTTCCTCCTAACCTGCTTCCCCCCAGCTCACTTCCTTTCAGCCAACTTCCTCCCAACCTGCTTCCCACCAGCTCACTTCCTTTCAGCAAACTTCCTCCTAACCTGTTCCCCCCAGCTCACTTCCTTTCATCCAACTTCCTCCCAACCTGCTTCCCACCAGCTCACTTCCTTTCAGCAAACTTCCTCCTAACCTGCTTCCCCCCAGCTCACTTCCTTTCAGCCAACTTCCTCCCAACCTGCTTCCCCCCAGCTCACTTCCTTTCATCCAACTTCCTCCCAACCTGCTTCCCACCAGCTCACTTCCTTTCAGAAAACTTCCTCCTAACCTGCTTCCCCCAAGCTCACTTCCTTTCAGCCAACTTCCTCCCAACCTGCTTCCCCCCAGCTCACTTCCTTTCAGCCAACTTCCTCCCAACCTGCTTCACCCCAGCTCACTTCCTTTCAGCCAACTTCCTCCAAACCTGCTTCCCCCCAGCTCACTTCCTTTCAGCCAAATTCCTCCCAACCTGCTTCCCACCAGCTCACTTCCTTTCATCCAACTTCCTCCTAACCTGCTTCCCCCAATCTCACTTCCTTTCAGCCAACTTCCTCCCAACCTGTTTCCGCCCAGCTCACTTCCTTTCAGCCAACTTCCTCCCAACCTGCTTCCCCCCAGCTCACTTCCTTTCAGCCAACTTCCTCCTAACCTGCTTCCCCCCAGCTCACTTCCTTTCAGCCAACTTCCTCCCAACCTGCTTCCCCCCAGCTCACTTCCTTTCAGCCAACTTCCTCCTAACCTGCTTCCCCCAATCTCACTTCCTTTCAGCCAACTTCCTCCCAACCTGTTTCCTCCCAGCTCACTTCCTTTCAGCCAACTTCCTCCCAACCTGCTTTCCCCCAGCTCACTTCCTTTCAGCCAACTTCCTCCTAACCTGCTTCCCCCCAGCTCACTTCCTTTCAGCCAACTTCCTCCCAACCTGCTTCCCCCCAGCTCACTTCCTTTCAGCCAACTTCCTCCCAACCTGCTTCCCACCAGCTCACTTCCTTTCAGCAAACTTCCTCCTAACCTGCTTCCCCCCAGCTCACTTCCTTTCAGCCAACTTCCTCCCAACCTGCTTCCCCCAAGCTCACTTCCTTTCAGCCAACTTCCGCCCAACCTGCTTCCCACCAGCTCACTTCCTTTCAGCAAACTTCCTCCTAACCTGCTTCCCCCCAGCTCACTTCCTTTCAGCCAACTTCCTCCCAACCTGCTTCCCCCCAGCTCACTTCCTTTCAGCCAACTTCCTCCTAACCTGCTTCACCCCAGCTCACTTCCTTTCAGCCAACTTCCTCCTAACCTGCTTCTCCCCAGCTCACTTCCTTTCAGCCAACTTCCTCCCAACCTGCTTCCCCCAAGCTCGTTTCCTTTCAGCCAACTTCCTCCTAACCTGCTTCACCCCAGCTCACTTCCTTTCAGCCAACTTCCTCCTAACCTGCTTCCCCCCAGCTCACTTCCTTTCAGCCAACTTCCTCCCAACCTGCTTCCCACCAGCTCACTTCCTTTCATCCAACGTCCTCCTAACCTGCTTCCCCCCAGCTCACTTCCTTTCAGCCAACTTCCTTCCAACCTGCTTCCCCCCAGCTCACTTCCTTTCAGCCAACTTCCTCCCAACCTGCTTCCCTCCAGCTCACTTCCTTTCAGCAAACTTCCTCCTAACCTGCTTCCCCCCAGCTCACTTCCTTTCATCCAACTTCCTCCCAACCTGCTTCCCACCAGCTCACTTCCTTTCAGCAAACTTCCTCCTAACCTGCTTCCCCCCAGCTCACTTCCTTTCAGCCAACTTCCTCCCAACCTGCTTCCCCCCAGCTCACTTCCTTTCAGCCAACTTCCTCCTAACCTGCTTCCCCCCAGCTCACTTCCTTTCAGCCAAATTCCTCCCAACCTGCTTCACCCCAGCTCACTTCCTCTCAGCAAACTTCCTCCTAACCTGCTTCCCCCAAGCTCACTTCCTTTCAGCCAACTTCCTCCCAACCTGCTTCCCCCCAGCTCACTTCCTTTCAGCCAACTTCCTCCCAACCTGCTTCACCCCAGCTCACTTCCTTTCAGCCAACTTCCTCCAAACCTGCTTCCCCCCAGCTCACTTCCTTTCAGCCAAATTCCTCCCAACCTGCTTCCCACCAGCTCACTTCCTTTCATCCAACTTCCTCCTAACCTGCTTCCCCCAATCTCACTTCCTTTCAGCCAACTTCCTCCCAACCTGTTTCCTCCCAGCTCACTTCCTTTCAGCCAACTTCCTCCCAACCTGCTTCCCCCCAGCTCACTTCCTTTCAGCCAACTTCCTCCCAACCTGCTTCCCCCCAGCTCACTTCCTTTCAGCCAACTTCCTCCCAACCTGCTTCCCCCAAGCTCACTTCCTTTCAGCCAACTTCCTCCAAACCTACTTCCCCCCAGCTCACTTCCTTTCAGCCAAATTCCTCCTAACCTGCTTCCCCCCAGCTCACTTCCTTTCAGCCAACTTCCTCCTAACCTGCTTCCCCCCAGCTCACTTCCTTTCAGCCAACTTCCTCCTAACCTGCTTCCCCCCAGCTCACTTCCTTTCAGCCAACTTCCTCCCAACCTGCTTCCCACCAGCTCACTTCCTTTCATCCAACTTCCTCCTAACCTGCTTCACCCCAGCTCACTTCCTTTCAGCCAACTTCCTCCTAACCTGCTTCCCCCCAGCTCACTTCCTTTCAGCCAAATTCCTCCCAACCTGCTTCCCCCCAGCTCACTTCCTTTCAGCCAACTTCCTCCCAACCTGCTTCCCCACAGCTCACTTCCTTTCAGCCAAATTCCTCCCAACCTGCTTCCCCCCAGCTCACTTCCTTTCAGCCAACTTCCTCCCAACCTGCTTCCCACCAGCTCACTTCCTTTCAGCCAACTTCCTCCCAACCTGCTTCCCCCCAGCTCACTTCCTTTCAGCCAACTTCCTCCTAACCTGCTTCCCCCCAGCTCACTTCCTTTCAGCCAACTTCCTCCTAACCTGCTTCCCCCCAGCTCACTTCCTTTCAGCCAACTTCCTCCTAACCTGCTTCCCCCCAGCTCACTTCCTTTCAGCCAACTTCCTCCCAACCTGCTTCCCCACAGCTCACTTCCTTTCAGCCAAATTCCTCCCAACCTGCTTCCCCCCAGCTCACTTCCTTTCAGCCAACTTCCTCCCAACCTGCTTCCCACCAGCTCACTTCCTTTCAGCCAACTTCCTCCCAACCTGCTTCCCCCCAGCTCACTTCCTTTCAGCCAAATTCCTCCCAACCTGCTTCCCACCAGCTCACCTCCTTTCATCCAACTTCCTCCTAACCTGCTTCCCCCAATCTCACTTCCTTTCAGCCAACTTCCTCCCAACCTGCTTCCTCCCAGCTCACTTCCTTTCAGCCAACTTCCTCCCAACCTGCTTCCCCCCAGCTTACTTCCTTTCAGCCAACTTCCTCCCAACCTGCTTCCCCCCAGCTCACTTCCTTTCAGCCAACTTCCTCCCAACCTGCTTCCCCCAAGCTCACTTCCTTTCAGCCAACTTCCTCCAAACCTACTTCCCCCCAGCTCACTTCCTTTCAGCCAACTTCCTCCTAACCTGCTTCCCCCCAGCTCACTTCCTTTCAGCCAACTTCCTCCCAACCTGACTCCCCCCGGCTCACTTCCTTTCAGCCAACTTCTTCCTAACCTGCTTCCCCCCAGCTCACTTCCTTTCAGTCAACTTCCTCCCAACCTGCTTCCCCCCAGCTCACTTCCTTTCAGCCAACTTCCTCCAAACCCTCTTCCCCCCAGCTCACTTCCTTTCATCCAACTTCCTCCTAACCTGCTTCCCCCAATCTCACTTCCTTTCAGCCAACTTCCTCCCAACCTGTTTCCTCCCAGCTCACTTCCTTTCAGCCAACTTCCTCCCAACCTGCTTCCCCCCAGCTCACTTCCTTTCAGCCAACTTCCTCCTAACCTGCTTCCCCCCAGCTCACTTCCTTTCAGCCAACTTCCTCCCAACCTGCTTCCCCCCAGCTCACTTCCTTTCAGCCAACTTCCTCCCAACCTGCTTCACCCCAGCTCACTTCCTTTCAGCCAACTTCCTCCAAACCTGCTTCCCCCCAGCTCACTTCCTTTCAGCCAAATTCCTCCCAACCTGCTTCCCACCAGCTCACTTCCTTTCATCCAACTTCCTCCTAACCTGCTTCCCCCAATCTCACTTCCTTTCAGCCAACTTCCTCCCAACCTGTTTCCTCCCAGCTCACTTCCTTTCAGCCAACTTCCTCCCAACCTGCTTCCCCCCAGCTCACTTCCTTTCAGCCAACTTCCTCCCAACCTGCTTCCCCCCAGCTCACTTCCTTTCAGCCAAATTCCTCCCAACCTGCTTCCCACCAGCTCACTTCCTTTCATCCAACTTCCTCCTAACCTGCTTCCCCCAATCTCACTTCCTTACAGCCAACTTCCTCCCAACCTGCTTCCTCCCAGCTCACTTCCTTTCAGCCAACTTCCTCCCAACCTGCTTCCCCCCAGCTCACTTCCTTTCAGCCAACTTCCTCCCAACCTGCTTCACCCCAGCTCACTTCCTCTCAGCAAACTTCCTCCTAACCTGCTTCCCCCAAGCTCACTTCCTTTCAGCCAACTTCCTCCCAACCTGCTTCCCCCCAGCTCACTTCCTTTCAGCCAACTTCCTCCCAACCTGCTTCCCCACAGCTCACTTCCTTTCAGCCAAATTCCTCCCAACCTGCTTCCCCCCAGCTCACTTCCTTTCAGCCAACTTCCTCCCAACCTGCTTCCCACCAGCTCACTTCCTTTCAGCCAACTTCCTCCCAACCTGTTTCCTCCCAGCTCACTTCCTTTCAGCCAACTTCCTCCCAACCTGCTTCCCCCCAGCTCACTTCCTTTCAGCCAACTTCCTCCCAACCTGCTTCCCCCCAGCTCACTTCCTTTCAGCCAACTTCCTCCCAACCTGCTTCCCCCAAGCTCACTTCCTTTCAGCCAACTTCCTCCAAACCTACTTCCCCCCAGCTCACTTCCTTTCAGCCAAATTCCTCCTAACCTGCTTCCCCCCAGCTCACTTCCTTTCAGCCAACTTCCTCCTAACCTGCTTCCCCCCAGCTCACTTCCTTTCAGCCAACTTCCTCCTAACCTGCTTCCCCCCAGCTCACTTCCTTTCAGCCAACTTCCTCCCAACCTGCTTCCCACCAGCTCACTTCCTTTCATCCAACTTCCTCCTAACCTGCTTCACCCCAGCTCACTTCCTTTCAGCCAACTTCCTCCTAACCTGCTTCCCCCCAGCTCACTTCCTTTCAGCCAAATTCCTCCCAACCTGCTTCCCCCCAGCTCACTTCCTTTCAGCCAACTTCCTCCCAACCTGCTTCCCCACAGCTCACTTCCTTTCAGCCAAATTCCTCCCAACCTGCTTCCCCCCAGCTCACTTCCTTTCAGCCAACTTCCTCCCAACCTGCTTCCCACCAGCTCACTTCCTTTCAGCCAACTTCCTCCCAACCTGCTTCCCCCCAGCTCACTTCCTTTCAGCCAACTTCCTCCTAACCTGCTTCCCCCCAGCTCACTTCCTTTCAGCCAACTTCCTCCTAACCTGCTTCCCCCCAGCTCACTTCCTTTCAGCCAACTTCCTCCTAACCTGCTTCCCCCCAGCTCACTTCCTTTCAGCCAACTTCCTCCCAACCTGCTTCCCCACAGCTCACTTCCTTTCAGCCAAATTCCTCCCAACCTGCTTCCCCCCAGCTCACTTCCTTTCAGCCAACTTCCTCCCAACCTGCTTCCCACCAGCTCACTTCCTTTCAGCCAACTTCCTCCCAACCTGCTTCCCCCCAGCTCACTTCCTTTCAGCCAAATTCCTCCCAACCTGCTTCCCACCAGCTCACCTCCTTTCATCCAACTTCCTCCTAACCTGCTTCCCCCAATCTCACTTCCTTTCAGCCAACTTCCTCCCAACCTGCTTCCTCCCAGCTCACTTCCTTTCAGCCAACTTCCTCCCAACCTGCTTCCCCCCAGCTTACTTCCTTTCAGCCAACTTCCTCCCAACCTGCTTCCCCCCAGCTCACTTCCTTTCAGCCAACTTCCTCCCAACCTGCTTCCCCCAAGCTCACTTCCTTTCAGCCAACTTCCTCCAAACCTACTTCCCCCCAGCTCACTTCCTTTCAGCCAACTTCCTCCTAACCTGCTTCCCCCCAGCTCACTTCCTTTCAGCCAACTTCCTCCCAACCTGACTCCCCCCGGCTCACTTCCTTTCAGCCAACTTCTTCCTAACCTGCTTCCCCCCAGCTCACTTCCTTTCAGTCAACTTCCTCCCAACCTGCTTCCCCCCAGCTCACTTCCTTTCAGCCAACTTCCTCCAAACCCTCTTCCCCCCAGCTCACTTCCTTTCATCCAACTTCCTCCTAACCTGCTTCCCCCAATCTCACTTTCTTTCAGCCAACTTCCTCCCAACCTGTTTCCTCCCAGCTCACTTCCTTTCAGCCAACTTCCTCCCAACCTGCTTCCCCCCAGCTCACTTCCTTTCAGCCAACTTCCTCCTAACCTGCTTCCCCCCAGCTCACTTCCTTTCAGCCAACTTCCTCCCAACCTGCTTCCCCCCAGCTCACTTCCTTTCAGCCAACTTCCTCCCAACCTGCTTCACCCCAGCTCACTTCCTTTCAGCCAACTTCCTCCAAACCTGCTTCCCCCCAGCTCACTTCCTTTCAGCCAAATTCCTCCCAACCTGCTTCCCACCAGCTCACTTCCTTTCATCCAACTTCCTCCTAACCTGCTTCCCCCAATCTCACTTCCTTTCAGCCAACTTCCTCCCAACCTGTTTCCTCCCAGCTCACTTCCTTTCAGCCAACTTCCTCCCAACCTGCTTCCCCCCAGCTCACTTCCTTTCAGCCAACTTCCTCCCAACCTGCTTCCCCCCAGCTCACTTCCTTTCAGCCAAATTCCTCCCAACCTGCTTCCCACCAGCTCACTTCCTTTCATCCAACTTCCTCCTAACCTGCTTCCCCCAATCTCACTTCCTTACAGCCAACTTCCTCCCAACCTGCTTCCTCCCAGCTCACTTCCTTTCAGCCAACTTCCTCCCAACCTGCTTCCCCCCAGCTCACTTCCTTTCAGCCAACTTCCTCCCAACCTGCTTCACCCCAGCTCACTTCCTCTCAGCAAACTTCCTCCTAACCTGCTTCCCCCAAGCTCACTTCCTTTCAGCCAACTTCCTCCCAACCTGCTTCCCCCCAGCTCACTTCCTTTCAGCCAACTTCCTCCCAACCTGCTTCACCCCAGCTCACTTCCTTTCAGCCAACTTCCTCCAAACCTGCTTCCCCCCAGCTCACTTCCTTTCAGCCAAATTCCTCCCAACCTGCTTCCCACCAGCTCACTTCCTTTCATCCAACTTCCTCCTAACCTGCTTCCCCCAATCTCACTTCCTTTCAGCCAACTTCCTCCCAACCTGTTTCCTCCCAGCTCACTTCCTTTCAGCCAACTTCCTCCCAACCTGCTTCCCCCCAGCTCACTTCCTTTCAGCCAACTTCCTCCCAACCTGCTTCCCCCCAGCTCACTTCCTTTCAGCCAACTTCCTCCCAACCTGCTTCCCCCAAGCTCACTTCCTTTCAGCCAACTTCCTCCAAACCTACTTCCCCCCAGCTCACTTTCTTTCAGCCAACTTCCTCCTAACCTGCTTCCCCCCAGCTCACTTCCTTTCAGCCAACTTCCTCCTAACCTGCTTCCCCCCAGCTCACTTCCTTTCAGCCAACTTCCTCCTAACCTGCTCCCCCCCAGCTCACTTCCTTTCAGCCAACTTCCTCCCAACCTGCTTCCCACCAGCTCACTTCCTTTCATCCAACTTCCTCCTAACCTGCTTCACCCCAGCTCACTTCCTTTCAGCCAACTTCCTCCTAACCTGCATCCCCCCAGCTCACTTCCTTTCAGCCAACTTCCTCCCAACCTGCTTCCCCCCAGCTCACTTCCTTTCAGCCAACTTCCTCCTAACCTGCTTCCCCCCAGCTCACTTCCTTTCAGCCAACTTCCTCCTAACCTGCTTCCCCCCAGCTCACTTCCTTTCAGCCAACTTCCTCCCAACCTGCTTCACCCCAGCTCACTTCCTCTCAGCAAACTTCCTCCTAACCTGCTTCCCCCAAGCTCACTTCCTTTCAACCAACTTCCTCCCAACCTGCTTCCCCCCAGCTCACTTCCTTTCAGCCAACTTCCTCCCAACCTGCTTCACCCCAGCTCACTTCCTTTCAGCCAACTTCCTCCAAACCTGCTTCCCCCCAGCTCACTTCCTTTCAGCCAAATTCCTCCCAACCTGCTTCCCACCAGCTCACTTCCTTTCATCTAACTTCCTCCTAACCTGCTTCCCCCAATCTCACTTCCTTTCAGCCAATTTCCTCCCAACCTGTTTCCTCCCAGCTCACTTCCTTTCAGCCAACTTCCTCCCAACCTGCTTCCCCCCAGCTCACTTCCTTTCAGCCAACTTCCTCCCAACCTGCTTCCCCCAAGCTCACTTCCTTTCAGCCAACTTCCTCCAAACCTACTTCCCCCCAGCTCACTTCCTTTCAGCCAACTTCCTCCTAACCTGCTTCCCCCCAGCTCACTTCCTTTCAGCCAACTTCCTCCTAACCTGCTTCCCCCCTGCTCACTTCCTTTCAGCCAACTTCCTCCTAACCTGCTCCCCCCCAGCTCACTTCCTTTCAGCCAACTTCCTCCCAACCTGCTTCCCACCAGCTCACTTCCTTTCATCCAACTTCCTCCTAACCTGCTTCACCCCAGCTCACTTCCTTTCAGCCAACTTCCTCCTAACCTGCATCCCCCCAGCTCACTTCCTTTCAGCCAACTTCCTCCCAACCTGCTTCCCCCCAGCTCACTTCCTTTCGGCCAACTTCCTCCTAACCTGCTTCCCCCCAGCTCACTTCCTTTCAGCCAACTTCCTCCTAACCTGCTTCCCCCCAGCTCACTTCCTTTCAGCCAACTTCCTCCTAACCTGCTTCCCCTCAGCTCACTTCCTTTCAGCCAACTTCCTCCCAACCTGCTTCCCCACAGCTCACTTCCTTTCAGCCAAATTCCTCCCAACCTGCTTCCCCCCAGCTCACTTCCTTTCAGCCAACTTCCTCCCAACCTGCTTCCCACCAGCTCACTTCCTTTCAGCCAACTTCCTCCAAACCTGCTTCCCCCCAGCTCACTTCCTTTCAGCCAAATTCCTCCCAACCTGCTTCCCACCAGCTCACTTCCTTTCATCCAACTTCCTCCTAACCTGCTTCCCCCAATCTCACTTCCTTTCAGCCAACTTCCTCCCAACCTGTTTCCTCCCAGCTCACTTCCTTTCAGCCAACTTCCTCCCAACCTGCTTCCCCCCAGCTCACTTCCTTTCAGCCAACTTCCTCCCAACCTGCTTCCCCCCAGCTCACTTCCTTTCAGCCAACTTCCTCCCAACCTGCTTCCCCCAAGCTCACTTCCTTTCAGCCAACTTCCTCCAAACCTACTTCCCCCCAGCTCACTTCCTTTCAGCCAACTTCCTCCTAACCTGCTTCCCCCCAGCTCACTTCCTTTCAGCCAACTTCCTCCTAACCTGCTTCCCCCCAGCTCACTTCCTTTCAGCCAACTTCCTCCCAACCTGCTCCCCCCCAGCTCACTTCCTTTCAGCCAACTTCCTCCCAACCTGCTTCCCACCAGCTCACTTCCTTTCATCCAACTTCCTCCTAACCTGCTTCACCCCAGCTCACTTCCTTTCAGCCAACTTCCTCCTAACCTGCATCCCCCCAGCTCACTTCCTTTCAGCCAACTTCCTCCCAACCTGCTTCCCCCCAGCTCACTTCCTTTCAGCCAACTTCCTCCTAACCTGCTTCCCCCCAGCTCACTTCCTTTCAGCCAACTTCCTCCTAACCTGCTTCCCCCCAGCTCACTTCCTTTCAGCCAACTTCCTCCTAACCTGCTTCCCCCCAGCTCACTTCCTTTCAGCCAACTTCCTCCCAACCTGCTTCCCCACAGCTCACTTCCTTTCAGCCAAATTCCTCCCAACCTGCTTCCCCCCAGCTCACTTCCTTTCAGCCAACTTCCTCCCAACCTGCTTCCCACCAGCTCACTTCCTTTCAGCCAACTTCCTCCCAACCTGCTTCCCCCCAGCTCACTTCCTTTCAGCCAAATTCCTCCCAACCTGCTTCCCACCAGCTCACTTCCTTTCATCCAACTTCCTCCTAACCTGCTTCCCCCAATCTCACTTCCTTACAGCCAACTTCCTCCCAACCTGCTTCCTCCCAGCTCACTTCCTTTCAGCCAACTTCCTCCCAACCTGCTTCCCCCCAGCTCACTTCCTTTCAGCCAACTTCCTCCCAACCTGCTTCCCCCCAGCTCACTTCCTTTCAGCCAACTTCCTCCCAACCTGCTTCCCCCAAGCTCACTTCCTTTCAGCCAACTTCCTCCAAACCTACTTCCCCCCAGCTCACTTCCTTTCAGCCAACTTCCTCCTAACCTGCTTCCCCCCAGCTCACTTCCTTTCAGCCAACTTCCTCCCAACCTGACTCCCCCCAGCTCACTTCCTTTCAGCCAACTTCTTCCTAACCTGCTTCCCCCCTAGCTCACTTCCTTTCAGTCAACTTCCTCCCAACCTGCTTCCCCCCAGCTCACTTCCTTTCAGCCAACTTCCTCCAAACCTTCTTCCCCCCAGCTCACTTCCTTTCAGCCAACTTCCTCCAAACCTTCTTCCCCCCAGCTCACTTCCTTTCAGCCAACTTCCTCCTAACCTGCTTCCCCCCAGCTCACTTCCTTTCAGCCAACTTCCTCCCAACCTGTTTCCACCTGCCCTACTTCCTCCGTTCCTCCCCCCACTGCCCGGCAGATCAACGAGATGGCGACCAAGAGCCACCCAAACCTGGTGAGGCTGCTGGGGTACTGCTTTGATATGAGCTACGAGGCGGAGCGCATGGAGCAGATCGTGGTCTATGAGTTCATGGCCAACGGCGACCTCGGCCGCTGGATCGGAGCCGGTGAGCTGAGCCGATACGGTCTGATTTGAAACAAATCGAGAAGCCACAGAGAACAGTGGGTGGATTGGAAAATCCACTGGTGAAGTAGGCAGACCGTGGTGTATGAGAACAGTGACCTCGGGCCAGACGAGCCAGCATTGTTTGTTTGTGTTGCGGACTTACTCTCAACAACCTCTCCTCTTCCAGCTTTACACGCTCGTGCAATTTATTGCTTCTATGCAATCCATGCTATGAACCTCAAGGGCTCCAATGCATGGCAACAGAAGACTCTCAATCTATCCATACACACACTTACCTCCCCAACTCCCAACTGCCATGCCTTCCCCTCCCAGGCGCACCTCATCCTCTCACGATGCAGCAACGACTCGCCATTCTCACGGGCATGGCGCGCGGGCTGGAGTATCTGCACGGCTTCAGCATCGTGCATCGCGACATCAAGCCCGCCAACGTGCTGCTGGACGCGCGCATGCACGCCAAGCTCGCTGACTTTGGGCTGGTGCGACTTGGGGAAGGTACATCTGTGGCCGCCACGCGCGTCATGGGCACGCCGGGCTATGTGGACCCCGCTTACTACCACTCCCACAAGGCCACTCCCAAGGCCGACGTGCACAGGTGTGGGTGATATGGTACTTAGAATTCCAGAAACTACTCCGTCTTAGAATTCCATAAAATACTCCGTCTTAGGATTCCAGAATATAATCCGTCTTAGAATTCCAGAAAATTCTCCGTCTTAGGATTCCAGAAAATACTCCGTCTTAGGATTCCAGAAAATACTCTGTCATGGACACACCAGGCTGCGTGGATCCTGCTTATTACCACT
The DNA here is from genome assembly GCA_948144175.1 of Closterium sp. NIES-65. Taxonomy (NCBI): domain Eukaryota; kingdom Viridiplantae; phylum Streptophyta; class Zygnematophyceae; order Desmidiales; family Closteriaceae; genus Closterium; species Closterium sp. NIES-65. The sequence goes on along the minus strand of CANXME010002365.1, from coordinate 173,769 downwards.
CTCACAAAGTTACTCCCAAGGATGACTGCCTTGTTTTCTTACCCTGCTGCCTACCTTGCTCCCCTTCCCTGCTGACTGCCTTGTTCCCTTACCCTGCTGACTGCCTTGTTCCCTTACCCTGCTGACTGCCTTGTTCCCTTACCCTGCTGCCTGCCTTGTTCCCTTACCCTGCTGACTGCCTTGATCCCTTACCCTGCTGACTGCCTTGTTCCCTTACCCTGCTGACTGCCTTGTTCCCTTACCCTGCTGCCTTATGTTTTTCTTCTCTGCGGCTGTCATCGCTGCCATAATTCCCACCTGTCTGCAGCTTCGGTGTGGTGATGCTCGCGGTGATCACGGCTCGCAAGGCCATCTACAACATCGATTCAAACCAAGTCAACCTCAAGCAGTGGGTCAGTCTCACACCAGCATCCAATGACCTGAGAAAATCAAACTCTTCTGTCTTTCCCTACCATGATCTGCTTTCATATCCGATCCTCCTTGCCACGAATCTTCACTCTCCCTTCCTCTCCTCTGCCTCTTCCCTCCCCTGCTCCCTTACTTCCCCCAATTGATCCACTCACAGGCAGCAGCCCTGGTGGCAGCAGGGGACGTGGCAGCCCTCAAGGACCCGCACCTGCAAGCACCGGACGACCTGGTGCTGCGCATGGCATGCCTGGCGCTCACCTGTACCGCCATGCCCACGGCGTCTCGCCCGGGCATGAGCCGTGTGCTGGCAGAGCTGCTGCTGCTCAAGGAGGAGTTCTTCGGGGAGGAGGAGGACCGCATGGCTATTAGGATCGACCACGAGATTGAGAGCTCCGAGCAGGTCGACTTCACCTTGGAGCTGGCTCGTCTTCAGGGGATTCAACATGGTAGTTAGGGAAGCCAGGGGAACTGTTGTTCAAATAATTCATGCCGACGAGTTTGAAGCTGTGCAAAACGTGCAATGTTCATGGTGTTTGTTATAAAAACAACAATTTAACCCCTTATTCCAGTTACTAGCTGCAGCCATCATTTGGTTAAGAAAATACGTGTTTTAGGTTATCTATACACGTCCATTTGTTCGAGTGAGAACAATGTTTATTATTTCAGTCAATTCAGGTCGCTGCACTCTCACCGTCAAGCTCGACAACTGCATTCTGACATCGTCGTCAGCATGCCAACTCATCAATATCCAGTTGAATCTCTGCCAATCCGCCATCGGTCGCCTCCCGCAGGCATTGCCTCACCGACCAGCCCTACCACCACCTAGGCACAAATATTCGCGAGCCCGTTTGCATGGTAACTTACTTCCTCGTGTCGTGAGCCTGCAATTTCCGTCTGCGAAACTGTTGTCACGTTTTCGCCATTTCATTTCAGAACAATGTGGCCGTGGGCCTCCTTGTCTCCATATTTCATGCTTCATTCTTGCATTCCCCTCTGTAGTAGTTCTCTGGCCTTTTAGACCAGATGGCTGACGAGCGCTCTACACGTTAGTTACCATTCATCAAGTGGCCAATTCCCTAGTCGAAAATTAGTTCTGGAGCCTCATTATGTGCTTCGAGTTTCCGCTTCAGACATTCCGGCAGCTCATTTTTAGTGAGTTCGATTTTGCGGCGAGTGACCCATTTTCACCACTCAATGGACCGTTTTTTTAGGTTTGCACTGCGAACAAAGACTAGTCGCTATTCCGCATAGAAATCACTCCTTCCCGGGGTTAATTACATTTCCTTCTCCAAATCCCTGTATCCCTCCTTTCCCCCGTGCGTATTGCCTCCAAAAATCAATTATTCAATCAACAGCCATGCCCTATCCCCCCTCTACTAGTTCGTCTCGGCACGCATTCAGCAGACAGCACCCTTAACGCATTTTTAGGCACCCCAAGCATTTCATCCCAAGCGGCACCCAGCGAGAGGAGCTTCTCGCGCAGCGGCTTTATCCTCCATTCCCCCGCAGGGGTGGTGAGGAAGGCGCTTCCATTCTCCCAGAGGCAGTGGTGTCAAGGCAGGGGCTCTCAGTTCCCACAGCAGACCCGTTGCTCGCAACAGAGTGTATAGCAATGGATGGAAGTATTGTCGTGGCCATTGTGTGGGGGTTTTTGATTGGTGTCGCACTGCTGTCGCTTATGCTGGCCTGTTTTCTCAAATATAAAAAGCACATATGGGCTGGCTTATTGAGCTTCTTCGAACTTGGAAGCAAGGGTGGGCACATGATTACCAGGCCGATGCCTGTAGGTTCTGCAGAGAAAGTCTCCAAGTTTACACCACGATCCAAAGAGTGTAATTTGCCACGTGGTCAAGCTGCCGCCAAAGCAAATCACATCAGTACCCACTGCAGAGGTACCTAAGGGGTTGACCCGGGCATCTAATGGAAATTCAGCGGCAGCAGCAGCAGCAGCAACAAAACCAGCACCACCAGCGGCAGCAGCAGGTGGATTGGTCCCAGGGCAGGTGGTTGTTGACATGCCCTCTGCATCAACAATGGGAGCAAAAGAAGAAGCAAAAGCAGCAGTAGCCACAGCAGCAATAGCAACTTCAGAGGTGGCTTGAGCAGGAGTCGAGAGGGAATCAAGCAAATCATCTTATGAAGCTCTACAGTCAGCAGCACCAGCAGCAGTGAGGGCAGCGGAGGAAGCAGCTGCGGCAGCAGCAGCTGCTGCTGCAGCAATGGGAGTGGCAGATCCAGAGTCAGCAGTGCAGCCACTACTGCGTGCTGCAGCCGGTGCTGGGCCTGACGTGTGCCAGCGATTCTCCTTTGAGGAGATGGCTCGGGCCACGGGAGGGTGGGCAAAGAGCAACCGCATAGGCAGCGGCAGCTTTGGCGACGTGTACAGGGGGGTGAATCCGCGGAATGCCAAGGAGGTGTGGGCTGTGAAGCGAGCTCGCGTTCTCACCAACGACTTCTGACGCAAGGTGAGTCTCCCTGCCCTGTGCCGCATATGCTTTATCAATTCTCAAAAGTGAGCCCGCGTCCCCGTACTAATGACTTCCGGCGAAAGGTGAGACTCCCTGCCGTGTGTTGCATTGGCTTGGTAATCTCAGCAGTATCAAGCTCTGCGATTACCAAGCATATCATACTTGGCATTGGTTTGGTTTATGGGATACGAGCAAGGTGTCGCTGCCAACTTTGTCTGTAGGGAGTTTTCCTTTCCCCCAACCAAATTCCTCCCAACCTGATTTCCCCCAACCTGCTTCCTGCCAACTTGCTTCCCCCCAACCTGCTTTCTGCAAACATGCTTACCCCGAACATGCTTCCTCTCAACCTTCTTTCCCCTAACCTGCTTACCCGGAACATTTCTCCCACACAACGGCCCTTCAGACCAACGAGATGGCGGTGAAGAGCCATCCTAATTTGCTGCGGTAATAGTTTTTGAGAATTATAAGAAACCGGCCTGCTTCCCTCCCCCCCTCTCCCCCACCCGCCCTGCCTATTCCCACCCCACCACCCACCCGGCAGATCAACGAGATGGCGACCAAGAGCCACCCAAACCTGGTGAGGCTGCTGGGGTACTGCTTTGACATGAGCTACGAGGCGGAGCGAATGGAGCAGATCGTGGTCTATGAGTTCATGGCCAACGGCGACCTCGACCGCTGGATCGGAGCCGGTGAGCTGAGCCGATACGGCCTGATTTGAGACAGATTGAGAAGCCACAGAGAACAGTGGGTGGATTGGACAATCCACTGGTGAAGTGGGCAGACTGTGGTGTATGAGAATAGTCACCTCGGGCCAGACGAGCCAGCATTGTTTATTTGTGTTGCAGACTTACTCTCAACAACCTCTCCTCTTCCAGCTTTACACGCTCGTGCAATTTATTGCTTCTATGCAATCCATTCTAGACCCTCAATCCATGCTATGAACCTCAAGGGCTCCAATGCATGGCAACACAAGACTCTCAATCTATCCATACACACACTTACCTCCCCATCTCCCAACTGCCATGCCTTCCCCTCCCAGGCGCACCTCATCCGCTCACAATGCAGCAGCGGCTGAGCATCCTGACAGGCATGGCGCGCGGGCTGGAGTATCTGCACGGCTTCAGCATCGTGCATCGCGACATCAAGCCCGCCAACGTGCTGCTGGACGCGCGCATGCACGCCAAGCTCGCCGACTTTGGGCTGGTGCGACTTGGGGAAGGTACATCTGTGGCCGCCACGCGCGTCATGGGCACGCCGGGCTATGTGGACCCCGCTTACTACCGCTCCCACAAGGCCACTCCCAAGGCCGACGTGCACAGGTGTGGATGATATGGTACTTGCACGTGTTTTAGAATTATAGGAAACACTCCGTCATGGTGCAGGATTATATGGTGTTCATGTGTTCTTTAGAATTCTAGGAAACACTCCGTCATGGGCACACCAGGCTGCGTAGATCCTGCTTATTACCACTCTCACAAGGTTACTCCCAAGGCTAACTGCCTTGTTCCCTGACCCTGCTGCCTGCCTTACTGTCAGAACATATCTATAGCTTATACTATTGTGTAGGCTGTAGTGGGGTATCCCATAGGGGGTACAACCCAGTTACGGTTTCATATTTGTACTATCTTCATTCATAGTACACACATTCCTGTTCTACAATTCTCACATGGTATCAGAGCGGGTTCCCTGTGGGAACTTCGCCTAGGGCCCACCGAAGCGCGCCCCGAGGCGCGCTAACTTTTTTTCCTCTCGCTCGAGCGACCCTCCGTGTCGCCCTTCCCTCGCGGCCCTGCCGCCCCTCCAGACGCGGCCCCGCCGCCATTTCAGACGCGGCCCCGCCGCCCATTTCGATCGCGGCCCCGCCGCCTGCTCAGACGCGGCCCCGCCACCTGCTCAGCCGCGGCCCCGCCGCCCGCTACGACGCGGCCCCGCCGCCTGATCAGACGCGGCCCCTGCCGCCCGCTCAGACGCGGCCCCGCCGCCTGCTCAGACGCGGCCCCGCCGCCCGCTCAGACGCGGCCCCGCCGCCTGCTCAGCCGCGGCCCCGCCACCCGCTACGACGCGGCCCCGCCGCCTGCTCAGACGCGGCCCCGCCGCCTGCTCAGCCGCGGCCCCGCCGCCCGCTACGACGCGGCCCCGCCGCCTGCTCAGCCGCGGCCCCGCCGCCCGCTACGACGCGGCCCCGCCGCCTGCTCAGCCGCGGCCCCGCCGCCCGCTCAGACGCGGCTCCGCCGTCCCCTCTGCCGGCCCCGCTGCTGCACCTGACGGCCCCGCCGTCCCCTCTGACGGCCCCGCCGTCCCCTCTGCTGGCCCCGCCGCTGCACCTGACGGCCCCGCCGTCCCCTCTGACGACCCCGCCGTCCCCTCTGCCGGCCCCGCCGCTGCACCTGACGGCCCCGCTGCTGCACCTGCCAGCCCCGCCGTCCCCGCCGCTGCACCTGCCGGCCCTGCTTCACCGGCCCCGCCGCCCCTGGTCTCGCGGCCCCGCCACCCTACCTGCAGAAGCCGAGCCGCCCACCTGCAGCAGCCGAGGAGCAGTGCAGCCAAGCCGCCCCGCACCCGAGCCGCCCGGCACCCGAGCCGCCCTGCCGCCGAGCCGCCCGGGAGCCGAGCCGCCCTGCACCCGAGCCGCCCGACACCCGAGCCGCCGTGCCACCGAGCCGCCCGGAAGCCGAGCCGCCCAGCAGCCGAGTCGCTGAGTCGCCGAGCCGCCCTTCTGCAGAGCTGCCCGGCCTGCCCTGCCTAGTGAGCACAGTCCCACTGTCTCTGCGTGCTCTTCCCCTACTGCTTGCACTGCTTCGCTGTCGTCGTCATGGCTACCCCTAGTGTCCTAGCTTTTGACGCTGAGGGTCGCGCCATTGACTTTGAGGTCTGGGTCGACGACCTGCAGTTGTTTTTACAGTGCGATAGGGCAGACGGCCTCTCTCTCTTTGACCTCACTTCTGGCGCCTCTCCTGCCCCTGCTGCTGATGCTGATCCCACTATGCGCTCTCAGTGGGCCACCCGCGATGCTGCTGCACGTCTTGCTGTGCGTCGCCACCTCCTTACCTCTGAGCGCGCGCACTTTAGTCAGTACAAGAGTGCTCAGACCTTGTACGACGCTGTAGTTGCGCGCTACTCCTGCCCTGCCATTGCTGCACTGAGCCGTCTCATGCTTCCCTACCTCTTTCCTGACCTCTCTGCCTTTCCCACTGTCGCTGACCTCATTACGCACCTCCGCACTAGTGACACTCGCTACCGCGCCGCCCTTCCTGCTGAGTTCTGCGCTAAGAATCCCCCCCCCATGTACATCACTCTCTACTACGTAGTCGCGCGCCTCCCTGACTCCCTTCGCGTAGTCAGGGACCACTTTCTCGCAGTCTGTCCCATCACCCTCACCATCGACGTCCTCGAGAAGGCCCTCCTCGCGGCGGAGAAGAGCATCGTCGCTGTAGGAGCTTCTCGTGGTAACCCTCGCACCCCCATCTTTGAGGGGTGCTCTCCTTCCCCCCTCCTGCCCTCTGTTGCCTCTGCTGCTGCTGCCGACCTGCTTGGTCTCGAGTCGGTTGGCGCGGCGTCTGCCCCTAGTGGGAGACGCCGCTCTGGCAAAGGCAAGGGGGGCAAGGGCGCTGGTGGAGCTGGAGGAGGCGGTGGAGGTGGAGGTGGAGGCAGCGGAGGGAGTGGGGGTGGCGGCGGGAGAGGTGGAGGGGGTGGTGGTGGTAGTGGTGGCAGCGGCGGAGGAGGCGGCGGTGGTGGCGGCGGCGGTGGTGGTAGCGGCAGTGGTGGCGGTGACGGTGGGGGAGGCGGCGGCGGAGGAGGCGGTGGTGGCGGAGGATGTGGAGCTCGTCGAGGCGGTACCCAGCAGCGGAGCGGCGGTGGTGGTGGTCAGCGCTCGCAGCAGCAGCAGCAGTAGCGTTCGCGTGACGTCCCTCCGCCCCAGCAGCTCCGTGAGTGGTACACTCGGCGTCAGAGGGGTGGGGGTACTGGTCCTTGCACCTACGTCCTTTGTTCCGGCGACCGCGCGGGTGAGCAGTGTGGGGGTGCCCACCCCACCCAGCGCTGCTTTGGCCGCCTGACGGACGCTTGGCGTCAGCAGTTCCCCGGGGCTAGTGAGATCCCTCGCTGGGATGAGTTTCTTAGGGCTGGTGTAGCGATCTTTGATCTTGATTTTGATGCTATCCTTGCTCCTATGTATGCTGTGACTATTAGTGAGGAGGGTGACTGTTACCGGTGTTTCCCGCCCGACCCGGGCATTGGTACTGCTGCGCTAGGTGCTTGTGAGGCTGCTGCTCTAGGTGCCAGTGCGTCTGCGCTCTCAGGTGCTGGTGAGACTGCGCTCTCAGGTACTGCGTCGCCTTCGTCCTCCCTCACTTTCACACTTAACTCAGGAGCTTCTCGCTCCTTCTTTCGAGACCGCACCACCCTCACGCCGCTTGGCCGGCCGGTTGCGGTCTCCCTAGCTGACCCCTCTAGGGGTCCTGTCCTCTCTCACTTCTCTATTGTCCTCCCGTGTCCGGCTGCCCCCTCGGGCACACTGTCTGGTCTGTACCTTCCCTCGTTCTCCACGAACTTGGTGAGTGGTGCGGACCTACAGGATGCGGGGGTTCAGCAGTTCACTCCTGCGAGTCAGCGGGTGACCCACTGCACGGACGCACGCACAGGCCGACACCTGGCCACGTTCTCACGTCGGCCAGGGTCGAGCCTCTACACCCTGACCACTACGTCTCCTCCTGTCCCTGCGTCTGGTCAGGTAGCTGCGTCAAGTCAGGTGCTTGCTGCTGCGTCCCGGTCAGGTCCTGAGTCTGCCCCCTATTCGTGTCGCCTTCTGTCTCACGAGACTCTCCTGTGGCACCACCGTCTTGGCCACCCCTCCCTGTCCCGTCTTCGAGGCATGGCTTCCCGTGTCCTTGTCTCAGGTCTTCTACGGTCTCTCCCTCCCCTTCCTTCGGGACCAGGACCTTCCTGTGTCCCCTGTGTCGAGGGGCGCCTCAGGGCTGCTCCTCACTCCTCCCTGTTTCCCCCGACAGAGGCTCCTCTGCAGACACTTCACATGGACGTGTGGGGCCCGGCCCGCGTCCGTGGGCAGGGTCACGAGCGCTACTTCCTGTTGGTGGTTGACGACTACTCGCGTTACACCACAGTCTTCCCCTTGCGCAGCAAGGGTGATGTCACTGCGGTGCTGATCGACTGGATCCGCGAGGCTCGTATCCCGCTCAGGAGGAGCTTCGGCTCGGACTTTCCTGTTCTGCGTCTGCACTCTGACCGAGGTGGGGAGTTCTCCTCTCGCCTTCTCCGAGACTACTGTCGTGCACGGGGGATCCGCCAGACCTTTACGCTTCCGGACTCTCCACAGCGAAATGGGATTGCTGAGCGCCGCATTGGCATGGTCATGGATGTCGCTCGTACGTCCATGATGCATGCGGCTGCCCCCCATTTTCTGTGGTCGTTTGCGGCTCGGTACGCGGCGCATCAGCTCAACCTTCACCCCAGGGTCTCTCGGCCCGCGATGTCCCCAGTCTTACTGTGGACAGGGAAGGTCGGCGATGCGTCTGCGTTCCGTGTCTGGGGATCTCGGGCGTTTGTCCGTGACTTGTCTGCGGACAAGCTGTCCCCCCGTGCTGCTCCCTGTGTCTTCCTTGGCTTCCCCCCTGACGCTCCAGGGTGGCAGTTCTACCACCCCTCCTCTCGTCGTGTTCTGTCCTCCCAGGACGTCACGTTCGACGAGTTAGTCCCCTTCTACCGCCTCTTCCCCTACCGCACTCCTTCCCTCCCCCCTCCGCCGGACTTCCTTGTGCCGGTTCCCCCCCCGGTAGACCCCCTCCCCCCTCAGGTTCCTGCCCCCTCAGGTGTGTCCCAGGTAGACGCAGTTGACCCGGTCGAGGTTACTGGTGACTCTGGTGCTGCTGCGGGTGCTGACTCTGGGGGTGCTGTGCGCCGGGGTGCCGGGCCTGGAGGTGCTGCTACTTGGGGTGCTGAGCCTGGGGGTGATGGGCCTGGGGGTGCTACTGCGGAGGGTGCTGAGCCTGGGGGTGCTGAGCCGGGGGGTGCTGTGCCTGGAGCTGCTGAGCTAGGGGGTGCTGGGTCTGGGGGTGCTGAGTTGGGAGCTCCTGAGCCTGGGGGTGCTCAGTCCAGAGCTGCTGAGCCTGGGGTTTCTCCGGCTGCTGCGTCTCGACGGGAGCCCCTCTCTCCACAGGAGCTGCGCGAGTGGTTTGCTCGCCGCTAGAGACGTGCTACTGGAGCTGGAGCTTCTTCGACCGTCGAGAGTGCTGGTGCTGCCGGTCCCGGAGCTGCTGGGCCTGCGGGTCCTACTGGAGCTGGAGCTGCTGAGGGTGTTGGTGCTGAGACTACTGCTCTCTGTCCTGGCGGTGGTTCTGCTGCTGGTGCTGCTAAAGGTCGTGCCGCTGGAGGTGTTGGTGGCGCTGGTGCTGTCGCTGAGGGTGCCGGTGCTGTCCCTGCTGAGTCTGGAGCTGCCGCGCGGCCTCGGCCGTACTTCGTTCCGCTCCTGCAGCAGGTTCTTGGTCTTTCTCCTCCGGTAGAGTGTCCACAGCCTGTCCAGTCGAAGTCACTGTTGGAGCCTTCCTCTCCTCTGCCTGCTCCCTCTCCTTACACTGGTCCTACTGGAGGTCTTACTGAGCGTCGTGAGCCTGCGTCTCGTCCCGCGTCGCCTGTCCGTGCTGCTCGTGCTAGTGGTCGCGGTTCGCATCAGCGTCCTCCTCCTGTCCCTGGCACGCACCGGATGTCTCTGCGTCCGTCCACTGCTCCTCTGCGTGCCCCTTTGCCTTCTCCTCCTGAGTCCTCTCTTCCTCCGCTTGCCGACCCTGAGTCGGACTCTTTTCGTGCTGCCAGTCCTACTGTCACGCGTCTGCTTGCTACTGTCGTCACTGACCCCTCCTTTGAGTCCACTGCTGCGTCTGCTCTTGTCGCTGAGCTCGTCGACTTTGCTGCTCGCTGTCGTCTAGACTACGCTGCTAGTCTTGTTGCTGAGTCTGCGTCTGTCTCTCCTCCGTCCGTCGGGGGTGAGTGTGCTCTTGGCACGGACGTCCTTGAGGACAGGCAGGAGGAGTTACAGTGTCTGGCTGCTGCTTCACCTCATCTCGCGTCTGTACTGCTTGCTCCTGAGGGAGACCCGGATGCACTAGACATCCCGACTCCGCGCTCTTACGCGGAGGCCGTAGAGGGTCCCTACTCCTCTCAGTGGCAGGCAGCTATGGATGCAGGGATGGCTTCCTGGAAGTCCACAGGCACCTACGTTGACGCAGTTCCCCCTCCTGGGGCGAACATCGTTAGTGGCATGTGGATCTTCAGGGTGAAGCGGCCGCCGGGCTCTCCACCTGTCTTCAAGGCGCGGTACGTTGCTCGTGGCTTCAGTCAGTGGCAGGGAGTTGACTACTTTCAGACCTTCTCTCCCACCCCGAAGATGACCACTCTTCGGGTGCTGCTGCACATAGCCGCTCAACGCGACTACGAGCTTCACTCTCTCGACTTCAGCACTGCGTTCTTGCAGGGTAGCCTGCACGAGGAGATCTGGCTGCGCCGTCCACCTGGCTTCACTGGGACTTTCCCTCCTGGCACCCAGTGGAGCCTCCGACGGCCAGTCTACGGTCTCCGCCAGGCACCGCGTGAGTGGCACGACACACTGAGGACTACACTTGCGGCTCTTGGGTTTGCTCCTTCTACTGCTGACCCGTCGTTGTTTCTGCGCACCGACACCTCTCTGCCGCCGTTCTACATCCTCGTGTACGTCGACGACTTGGTCTTTGCCACAGCTGACACTGCTCGACTCGCCCACGTGAAGTCCGAGCTGCTGAAGAGACACACGTGCACAGACGTGGGTGAACTGCGCATCTACCTTGGCTTGCAGATCACTCGGGACAGAGCACGCCGCACCATTACCTTGACTCAGTCACACATGGTGCAGCAGGTCCTTCAGCGCTTCGGCTTCACGTACTCCTTGCCTCAGGCCACTCTTCTGTCTACTCGCCACTCGCTCTCAGCTCTGCCTTCGGATGAGTCCGTAGAGTCGAGTGGCCCGTATGCAGAGCTTGTTGGCTGCCTCATGTACCTGATGACCTGCACACGACCTGACCTTGCATACCCTCTGAGCATTTTTGCACGCTATGTTGCTCCTGAAAGACACCGACCAGAGCACATGGCTGCAGCGAAGAGGGTATTGCGCTACCTGTGCAGTACGTCGGGCATGGGGCTAGTGCTTGGAGGGCGGAGTCCTGTGGTCCGTACAGGCCACGCGGACGCTTCTTGGGCTGACGACCAGGCTACGCAGCGGCCGTCATAGGGTTACACCTTCAGCCTTGGTTCCGGCTCTGTCTCGTGGCGGGCTACTCGTTCGTCTTCGGTTCTCAGCTCCAGTTGTGAGGCTGAGATCTACGCCGGGGCCATGGCTGCACAGGAGCTTCGCTGGCTCACCTACCTGCTGACTGACCTTGGAGAGCCGCCTCGTTCTCCTCCAGTGCTGTACGTAGACAACAAGGCCATGCTGGCCTTGTGTCGAGAGCAGCGTCTGGAGCACAGAACGAAGCACATTGCTCTTCGCTACTTCCTTGCTCGTGAGCTACAGCAGCGTGGACAGTTGCGGCTTGCGTACGTGGCCTCTGAGGCCAACACTGGTGATGTGTTCACCAAGGCACTCGCGCCTTGTGACCATCAGCGCTTCTGCACCCAGCTGGGTCTTGTGCCTGTCTTGCCTCACTTGCTCTCCTCTTGACTTTACTTGTGCTGTGACATATATATACCTGCTCTTGCTTGTCTAGTTTTATATATATATGTCTGTACTCCTGCATGTGAACTGGCCTCTGGCCCTGCTCTTGTGCTCGGACTGTGTGGTGACTTTGTGATCCACCCTGAGCTTGCTTTGCTTTGCTTTGCTTGACTGGTCTTGTGACCCCTTGTTCTCCCCCATTTTGCCTATGGGGGTGTGTCAGAACATATCTATAGCTTATACTATTGTGTAGGCTGTAGTGGGGTATCCCATAGGGGATACAACCCAGTTAGGGTTTCATATTTGTACTGTCTTCATTCATAGTATACACATTCCTGTTCTACAATTCTCACACTTACTCCCCTTCCCTGCTGCCTGCCTTACTCCCCTTCCTTGCTGCCTGCCTTGTTCCCTTACCCTGCAGCCTGCTGTTTTTCTACTCTGCTGCCGTAATCGCTGCCTTAATTTTCACCTGCCTGCAGCTTCGGCGTGGTGATGCCTGCTGACTACCTTGCTCCCCTTCCCTGCTACTACCTTGTTCCCTTACCCCGCTATGTTCCTTGCTCCCCTTCCCTGCTGCCTGCTGTTTTTCTTCCCTGCTGCCCGTTCATTGCTGCCATGCTTCTTGTCCTGCCTGCAGCTTCGGCGTGGTGATGCTGGCGGTGATCACGGCTCGCAAGGCCATCTACAACATCGAGTCAAACCAAGTCAACCTCAAGCAGTGGGCCGGTCTCGCACCAACATCCAATGACCTGAAAAAATCAAACTTGTCTGTCTTCCCCTACCATGATCTGGTTTCATTCCGTTCCTCCTTGCCAAGAATTTTCACTCTCCCTTCCTCTCCTTTGCCTCTTCCCTCCCCTGCTTCCTTTCTTCCCCCCATTGATCCACTAACAGGCAGCATCGCTGGTGGGAGCAGGGGACGTGGGGGCCCTCAAGGACCCGCATCTGCAAGCACCGGACGACCTGGTGCTGCGCATGGCACGCCTGGCGCTCTCCTGCGCCGCCATGCCCACGGCGTCTCGCCCGGGCATGAGCCGTGTGCTGGCAGAGCTGCTGCTGCTCAAGGAGGAGTTCTTCGGGGAGGACGAGGACCGCATGGCTGTTAGGATCGACCACGAGATTGAGAGCTCTCAGCAGGTCGACTTCAGCCTGGAGCTGGCGCGTATTGAGGGCATTCAATACGGTACTTAGTGATGTCAGGGGAAAGTAGAAGTTGCCTGCTGATTTAAAAGGGAGGAAGGAGAGTTGGGAAGGGAGTAGAGTGGAGGTGCATGGTGATATTTTCCACAAACCTAAGCCTCTCAATACCGTAAGTGTTCGCATGCAGGTATTGGCATTTGCAGCCATTTGTAGAAAGTGGTGTAAATAACGTCACTTTTTTCACAACATGCACTTCGCATAGTGAAACGCAATCATTTTTAGTTTCCAAGGAAAGATTTTGTCATTGATGTTAAGGTCTCTAATATTCTTGGGACACCTGAAAGATGTATCTTCACTTTTCTTATGAAACGTTTCTCTGTGCGTGTAGTGTGCCGCTCTCATTTGACTGTAATTCAAAGATCAATTACTAGCAGAAGAGCAAAATACTAGTTGAATGAGCAATTACTTCTAGCATCTCATCGGATCACTCTATAGGGCTAGCCTCAATCCATCCACCTTCACAGGGGCTGGCCTGCCTTTTATTCGCTGTCTTGCACACCAGTAGCTGCATGATTTGCACTCTCGTGCGCCGCACCACCTCGTTACAGGGCGTCCCGTTATTAGCAACAACCGTTGCACCCATACACCCATCTCGCGACTACTTCTCTTAGAATTTGGTGCCGCTCTCGTAGGTCGTCCCGGCACTGCAGTCGCTCGGAATGACATTTTGCTACTCCACCTGGCTCCCACCGCCCGTCACGCGCACGCTCACGGGGCGTCCCGCATCGACGACGTCCTTGGCGGGATTCAGCACCCACGTGGCGCCCCATCCGTACGTCGTCATGCTCGCCCACTGCGACCCGTCCTTCGACAGTTCCACGTTCTCCACGCAGCCGCTCCCCGCTGCTCCGAGAATCTGAAGCGCGAAGTTGTATGAGTTGCTATCGTCGACCAATCTGACCTTCAGGCCGTCGTTGCTAGGGCAGTCCATGCTGCGGTAATCGATCTCCACGCGCCCCGCGGCCCAGTCGGCGACGATTCTGTCCCACGCGGCAAAGTTGAGGTTGAATTCGTCGTTTTGGCCGACCGCTCGCACGAGCACGCTGCCCTCCAAGCAGCTCGGGTGGTTCATGCAGCATCGCGGAAATGCGAAGGGCCCAAAGTCACAGAAATGTAACTTTTCCGTGAATTTTTTACGTGACCGAAAAGTCATGGTCAGAAGTACCAAAAACTCAAGTCACGGAAATGTCACGTTGGAGTCCCGAAATTTCATACACAAAGTCACTCAAATGTGACCGGTGAAGTGATGTTCTCGTCACCTTTTTGTTCCCATGCCACGTGGCCAAACCGCGTTTCATCTTTCCAGATATTTTGCCACGGTTTCATGTTGGTGATTGGTCGAAATCGACCAATCAAATGGGAGTTATGGGTGTGTCTAAACGTAATTTCATTTGCTAACGTATCTGAATAGTGACCGCACGTTGCACACTAAACACAGCATAGTACAGCGCACGTCGAAACAGCACAACCAACCTCCTGTCAGATTTGTATGACATAGCTGTTGTAGGCTGCAGTGGGGTGGCACATATGGGGTATAGCTTTCTAGGGTTGTATTTGCACCCAACTTTCACTTAGTCATTTCATTCTCGTTCTAAGTTTCTCATGGTATCGAGCAGGTTCCCTCGTGGGAACTGTGCCTAGGGCCCACCACATCGAAAATTTGTTTTTCCTGCCTGGATCGCGCTCCCCGAGTCGCGCTCCCCTCTCTACCTTCGTCGAGCCGCCCTAGCGGCCTCCCTTGCGGCCCCGCCGCACTGACTTGCGGCCTATCGCCGCCCTCACCTGCGGCCCGTCGCCGCCCTCCCTTGCGGCCCCGCCGCCCTCACTTGCGGCCCCGCCACCCTCTGTTGCGGCCCCGCTGCTCTCACCTGCGGCCCCGTCGCCGCCCTCAGCTGCGGCCCCGTCGCCGCCCTCACCTGCGGCCCATCGCCGCCCTCACTTGCGGCCTCGTCGCTGCCCTCATATGCGGCCCCGTCGCCGCCCTCACCTGCGGCCCCTCGCCGCCCTCACCTGCGGCCCCGCCGCCCACAGTTGCGGCCCCGCCGCCCTCACCTGCGCCCCTCCGCCTTCAGTTGCGGCCCGTCCTCGCCCTCACCTGCGGCCCGCCGCCCTCAGTTGCGGCCCCGCCGCCTTCAACTACTGCAACGCCGCCCGCCGCCTGAGCCGCCCGAGCCACCTCACCCAGCTGAGCCGCCAACCGCCGCGCCGCCCTACAGCAGCACACCCGAGCCGCCCAGCATCAGAGCAGCCGAGCCGCCGAGCCGCCGGGTCGCCCTGCAGCCGAGCCGCCCAGCCGCCGTACAGCCGAGCCGCCCAACAGTCGAGCTGCCGTACCGCCCAGCCATTCTTCCGCCGAGCTGCCCGTGCAGCACTGTCCGGTGAGCACAGCACCTCTCTCACTGCACTGCCCTTTCCCTACTGTTTGCACTGCTGGTCTACTATTGTCATGGCTACCCCTAGTGTCCTCGCTTTTGACGCTGAGGGTCGAGCCGTTGACTTTGAGGTCTGGGTCGACGACCTCCAGCTATTCTTACAGTGCGATACGGCAGACGGTCTCTCTCTCTCTCTTTGACCTCACCTCTGGCGCCTCTCCTGCCCCTGCTGCTGATGCTGACGCCACTGTTCGCTCTCAGTGGGCCACCCGCGATGCGGCTTCACGTCTTGCTGTGCGTCGCCACCTGCCTACCACTGAGCGCGCGCACTTTAGCCAGTACAAGAGTGCTCAGACCTTGTACGACGCTGTAGTTGCGCGCTACTCTTCCCCTGCCACTGCTGCACTGAGCCGCCTCATGCTACCGTACCTCTTCCCTGACCTTGCTGCCTTTCCTACAGTCGCTGACCTCATTACGCACCTCTGCACTAGTGACACTCGCTACCGCGCTGCGCTTCCTGCTGAGTTCTGCGCCAAGAACCCCCTCCCCATGTACATCACTTTCTATTACATAGTCACCCGCCTCCCTGACTCCCTTCGTGTAGTCAGGGACCACTTCCTCTCAGTCTGTCCCACCACTCTCACTGTTGACCTCCTTGAGAAGGCCCTCCTAGCAGCGGAGAAGAGCATAGTCGCTGTAGGAGCCTCTCGTGGTGACCCTTGCACCCCCATCTTTGAGGGGTGCTCCCCTTCCCCCCTTTTGCCCTCTGTCGCCTCTGCTGCTGGTGCCGACCTCGTTGGTCTTGAGTCGGTCGGTGCGGCGTCTCCCCCTAGCGGGAGACGCCGCTCTGGCAAGGGCAAGGGGGGCAAGGGCGCGGGTGGAGCTAGCGGGGGTGGTGGAGGTGGCGGTGGAGGCGGCGGAGGGAGTGGGGGTGGCGGTGGGAGAGGTAGCGGGGGTGGAGGTGTCGGTGGCAGCAGTGGAGGCGGAGGCGGCGGAGGCGGCAGCGGTGGGAGCGGAGGCGGCGGTGGTGGCGGAGGTGGAGGAGGCGGCGGTGGAGGAGGTGGAGCTAGTCGGGGTGGCGCTTCGCAGCGGAGCGGCTCCGGTGGTGTTCCGCGCCAGCAGCAGCAGCAGCGGTCTCCGGACATCCCCACTTCTCAGCAGCTCCGTGAGTGGTACGCGCAGCGTGAGCGTGGTGGGGGTTTTGGTCCGTGCACCTACGTCCTTCGCTACGGCGACCGCGCGGGTGAGCAGTGTGGGGGTGCCCACCCCACCCAACGCTGCTTTGGCCGCCTGACGAACGCTTGGCGTCAGTAGTTCCCGGAGGCTACTGAGATCCCCCGCTGGGGAGAGCTGTCTAGGGCAGGTGTAGCCATCTATGATCTTGACTTTGATGCTATCCTTGCTGCAATATATGCTATGACTATTAGTGATGAGGGTGACTGTTACCGGTGTTTCCCGCCCGACTCGGGCATTGAGACTGCTGCTCTGAGTACTGGTGAGGCTACTGCTCTAGGTGCCATTGAGGCTGCTGCTCTAGGTGCCAGTGCGTCTGCGTCCTCAGGTGCAGGTGAGTCTGCGCTCTCAGGTAGCACGTCGGCTTCAACCTCCCTCACCTTCACAATTGACTCAGGGGCTTCTCGCTCCTTCTTTCGAGTCCGCACCACACTCACGCCGCTTGGTCGGCCGGTTGCAGTCTCCCTGGCAGACCCCTCTCGGGGCCCTGTCCTCTCTCACTTCTCTACTGTCCTCCCGTGTCCAGCTGCCCCCTCTGGAACCTTGTCTGGTCTTTACGTCCCCTCGTTCTCTACGAACTTGGTGAGTGGTGCTGACCTCCAAAATGTGGGGGTTCACCAGTTTACTCCTGCGAGTCAGCGGGTGACCCACTGCTCGGACGCTCGCACTGGCAGGCACCTGGCCACGTTTACGCGTCGGCCGGGGTCGAGCCTCTACACCCTGACCACTGAGTCTCCTCCTGTCCCTGCGTCTGGCCAGGTAGCTGCGTCGGGTCAAGTGGTATGCTGTAGCGTCCAGGTCTGGTCCTGAGTCTGCCCCCTGCTCGTGTCGCCTCCTGTCTCACGAGACACTCCTATGGCACCACCGTCTTGGTCACCCCTCCCAGCCTCGTCTCCGAGGCATGGCTTCCCGTGTCCTTGTCTCTGGTCTTCCCCGGTCCCTCCCTACCCTTCCTCCGGGGCCTGGTCCTTCATGCGTCCCCTATGTCGAGGGGCGGCTCTGGGCTGCCCCGCACTCCTCTCAGTTTCCCCCGACAGAGGCCCCACTGCAGACGCTTCACATGTACGTGTGGGGCCTAGCCTGCGTCCGTGGACAGGGTCACGAGCGCTAGTTCCTGCTTGTGATTGACGACTACTCGCGTTACACCACAGTCTTCCCCTTGCGCAACAAGGGTGATGTCACTGAGGTGTTGAAAGACTGGATCCGTACAGCTCGTCTCCAGCTCACGAGGAGCTTCGGCTTGGACTTTCCTGTTCTGCGTCTGCACTTTGACCGAGGCGGAGAGTTCTCCTCTAGCCTTCTGAGAGCCTACTGCCGTGTGCGAGGCATCCGCCAGTCCTTTACGCTTCCGGACTCTCCACAGCAAAATGGGATTGCTCAGCGCCGCATTGGCACGGTCATGGACGTCGCTCGTACGTCCATGATGCATGCGGCTGCCCCCCATTTTCTGTGGTCGTTTGCGGTTCGGTACGCGGCGCATCAGATCAACCTTCACCCCATGGTCTCCATGCCGGACACCTCCCCAGCTTTGCTGTGGACGGGGAAGGTTGGCGATGCGTCTGCGTTCCGTGTCTGGGGATCTCAGGCGTTTGTCCGCGACTTGTCTGCGGACAAGCTGTCCCCTCGTGCTGCTCCTTGTGTCTTTTTTGGCTTCCCCCCTGACGCTCCAGGGTGGCAGTTCTACCACCCCTCCTCTCGTCGTGTTCTGTCCTCCCAGGACGTCACGTTTGACGAGTCGGTCCCCTACTACCGTCTCTTCCCCTACCGCACTCCTTCCCTCCCCCTACCTCCGCTCTTCCTTGTGCCAGGCCCCCCCCCGGTAGACCCACTCCCCCCTCAAGGTCCTGCCCCTTCAGGTGTGTCCCAGGTAGACGCAGTCGAGCCGGTAGAGGTTGGTGGTGACTCTGGTACTGCTGCGAGTGCTGAGCCTTGGGGTGCTGACTCTGGGGGTGCTGCGGGAATGGGTGCTGGGCCTGGGGGTATTGAGACTGGGGGTGCTGCGATTGGGGGTGCTAAGCCTGGGGGTGCTAAGCCTGGGGGTGCTGAGCTTGGGGGTGCTTAGCCTGGGGGTCCTTTGCCTGGGGGTGTTGAGCCTGGGGGTGCTACGTCGGGAGTTGCTGAGCTAAAGGGTGCCACGTCTGGAGCTGCTGAGCCTGGGGGTGCGGAGCCAGCGGCCGCTGGACCTGCTAGTGTGACGTCTGGCCGCGCTGGGCCTGAAGGTTCTCCGGGTGCTTCGACTCGGCGGGAACCACTCTCTCCAAACGAGCTGCGTGAGTGGTTTGCCCGGCGTTGGAGGCATACTACTAGAGCTGCTGGACCTACGAGTGCGACTAGAGCCAGAGCTGTTGAGGGTGTTGACGCTAAGGCTACTGCTGTCAGTCCTGGCGGCGATCCTACTGCGGGTGCTGCTGGTGCTGCTGGAGGTCATGGAGCTAGAGCTGCTGTTGGCACTGGTGCTGCCTCTAGGGGTGCTGGTGCTGCCCCTGCTGTGTCTGGAGTCGCCGCGCGGCCTTGGCCGTACTTTGTTCCGCTCCTTCAGCAGGTTCTTGGTCTTCCTCTTCCCTTAGAGTGTTCACCGCCTGTCCAGTCACAGTCACAGTTACCGCCGGCCTCCCCACTGCCTGCTCCTTCTCCCTACACTGGTCCTACTGGAGGTCTTGCTGAGCGTCGTGAGCCTGCGTCTCGTCCTGGGTCGCCTGTTCATGCTGCTCGCACTAGTGGTCGCGGTTCGCGTCAGCGTCCTCCTCCTGTCCGTGGCACGCACCGGATGTCTCTGCGTCCGTCCACTGCTCCTCTGCGTGCCCCTTTGCCTTCTCCTCCCAAGTCCTCTCTTCCTGCCCTTGCCGACCCTGAGTTGGACTCTCTTTGTGCTGCCAGCCCTACTGTCACGCGTCTCCTTGCTACTGTCGTCACTGACCCCTCCTTTGAGCCCACTGCTGCGTCTGCTCTAGTTGCTGAGCTCGTCGACTTTGCTGCTCGCTTTCGTCTAGACTACGCTGCTAGTCTTGTTGCTGAGTCTGCGTCTGTCTGTCCTCCGTCCGTCGGGGTTGAGTGTGCTCTTAGCACGGACGTCCTTGAGGACAGGCAGGAGGAGTTCCAGTGTTTGGCTGCTGCTTCACCTCATCTCGTGTCCGTACTGCTTACCCCTGATGGAGACCCGGATGCACTTGACATCCCGACTCTGCGCTCTTACGCGGAGGCCGTAGAGGGTCCCTACTCCTCTCATTGGCAGGCAGCTATGGATGCAGAGATGGCTTCCTGGAAGTCCACAGGCACCTACGTTGACGGAGTTCCCCCACCTGGGGCGAACATCATCAGTGGCATGTGGATCTTCAGGGTGAAGCGTCCGCCAGGTTCTTTACTTGTCTTCAAGGCGCCGTACGTGGCTCGTGGCTTTAGTCAGCGGCAAGGAGTTGACTACTTTCAGACCTTCTCTCCCACCCCGAAGATGACCACTCTTCAGGTGCTGCTACACATTACTGCTCATCGTCACTACGAGCTTCACTCCCTTGACTTCAGCATTGCTTTCTTGCAGGGTAGCCTGCACGAGGAGATCTTGCTACGCCGTCCACCTGGCTTCACTGGGACTTTCCCTCCTGGCACCTAGTGGAGGACGGCCAGTCTATGGTCTCCGCCAGGCACCGCGCGAGTGGCACGACATAAGTACGACTACGCTTGCGGCTCTTGGGTTTGCTCCCTCTACTGCTGACCCGTCGCTGTTTCTACGCATCGTCACCTTTCTGCTGCCGTTCTACATCCTCTTGTACGTCGACGACTTGGTCTTTGCCACAGCTGACACTGCTGGACTCGCCCACGTGAAGTCCGAGCTGCACAAGAGACACACGTGACAAACCTGGGTGAACTGCGCAGCTACCTTGGCTTGCAGATCACCCGGCACAGAGCACGCCGCACCATTACCTTGATCAGTCACACATGATGCAGCAGGTCCTTCAGCGCTTCGGCTTCACGTACTCCTTGCCTCAGGCCACTCCTTTGCCTACTCGCCACTCGCTCTCAGCTCTGCCTTCGGATGAGTCCGTAGAGTCGAGTGGCCCGTACCCAGTGCTTGTTGGCTGCCTCATGTACCTGATAACCTGCACACGACCTGACCTTGCATACCCTCTTAGCATTCTTGCACGCTATGTTGCTCCTGGGAGACACAGACCAGAGCACATGGCTGCACCTAAGAGGGTGTTGCGCTACTTGTGCAGTACGTCGGGCATGGGGCTAGTGCTTGGAGGGCAGAGTCTAGTGGTCCTCACTGGGCACACAGACGCTTCTTGGGCTGACGAACAAACTACACAGCGGTCGTCACAGGGTTACACTTTCAGCCTTGGTTCCGACTCTGTTTCGTGGCAGGCTACTTGCTCGTCTTCTGTTCTCGGCTCCAGTTGTGAGGCTGAGATCTACGCCGTAGCCATGGCTGCACAGGAGCTTGGCTGGCTCACCTACCTGCTGACTGATCTTGGAGAGCGGCCTCGTTCTCCTCCAGTGCTGTACGTAGACAACAAGGCCATGCTGGCCTTGTGTCAGGAGCAGCGCCTGGAGCACAGAACGAAGCACATTGCTCTCCGCTACTTTCTTGCTCGTGAGCTGCAGCAGCGTGGTCAGTTGCGACTTGCTTACGTGGCCTCTGAGGCCAACACTGCTGATATCTTCACTAAGGCTCTTGCGCCTTATGATCATCAGCGCTTCTCTACTCAGCTTGGTTTTGTGCCTGTCTTGCCTCACTTGCTCACTTCTTGACGTTTTTTGTACTGTCACATATATATACTCCTGTTCTTGCTTGTTTAGCCTTTTATATATATATAGATATATGTGTGTGCTTCTGCATGTGAACTGGCCGTCTGGCCTTAAACCCTCGGAATGTGTGGTAACTTTGTGATCCACCCTGAGCTTTGCTTTGCTTTGCTTGACTGGTCTTGTGACCCCTTGTTCTCCCCCACTTTGCCTTTGGGGGTGTGTCAGAACATTATAGCTTACTTATTTGTGTAGGCTATAGTGGGGTATCCCATAGGGGGTACAACCCAGCTAGGGTTTACTATTTGTACTCACTTCATTCATAGTTCATTCATTTCACTCGTTCATTTCTTCTCAGCCCTTCCACCTTGTGATCATCAGCGCTTCTGTACTTTGCTAGGTCTTGTGCCTACCTGGCCTCACTTGCTCACTTCTTGATCTTATTTGTACTGTCCTCTTTCTATACCTGCATTTGCTTGTTTACCTATACATATATTATCTTTCATGTGAACTGGCCTTGTGGCCTTACTCTTGTGCTCAGAATGTGTGATGACTTTGTGATCCACCCTGAGCTTGCTTTGCTTTGCTTGACTGGTCTTGTGATCGCTTGTTCTCCCCCACTTTGCCTATGGGGGTGTGTCAGAACATTATAGCATATACATTTGTGTAGGCTGTAGTGGGGTAGCCCATAAGGGGTACAACCCAATTAGGGTTAGTGCTTGTACCCAACTGTTTCACAGTTCATTCATCCATTCACACTTCTCGTCATCTCTCTCTCTCCCAAGTGTCACAATCTGTTGTTGTTTTCTTCGTTGCAGGTTCTATAATGTTCAGCATTTTTTATGCAGGAAATGAAATGGTTTCTTGATTTAGTTTGCTGGCTGCATCATGTTCCGTCCAATTATCTCTGATCGGGGTAGTTCCTAACTAGGCTTTAATTTGGAGATGGTTAGCTGTATGTCCGTGTAGACGTGGGGTTGTGCGGAGGTGCTGTTGTATGTACTATACATTTAGTATGACGCATTTTGAAATACACTGATGGAGGTGAGAAACTTAGAACGAGAATGAAATGACTAAGTGAAAGTTGGGTAGCAGTAGCAAGGAGACGCGTGACAGTAGGACTGGCAGCACGAAGAGAGTCTGACTCCGGGTCGGCAAGAGCAGGAAGAGAGGACTCAGGAGGAGAAGACAAAGGGGCACGCAGAGGAGCAGTGGACGGACGCAGTGACATCCGGTGCGTGCCAGGGACAGGAGGAGGACGCTAACGCGACCCGCGACCATTAGCGCGCAGAGTACGAACAGGCGACGCAGGACGAGACGCAGGCTCACGACGCTCAGTAAGACCTCCAGTCGGACCAGCGTAGGGAGAAGGAGCAGGCAAAGGGGAGGCAGGCTGTAGCTGTGGCTGTGACTGGACAGGCTGTGGACCCTCGAAGGGAGGAGGAGGAGGACCAAGAGAAGGTGTAAGACCAAGAACCTGCTGCAGGAGCGGAACAAAGTACGGTCGGGGCCGCGTGGCGACGCCAGAAACAGCAGGGACAGCACCCGTACCCCCAGCAGGAGTACCCGCTCCAGCAGCACCCCCAGCAGCACCTCCAGTAGCTCTAGAACCTCCAGCAGCACCACCAGGAGCACGGCAAGTCGGACCGCCAGCGGCAGTCTCAGCGCCAACACCCTCAGCAGCACCAGCTCCAGGAGAACCCTCAGATCGAGCAGCTCCAGTACCTACAGCACGAGCACCTTTGGGACGCCCGACAGCAGCACCCTCAGTAGCAGAAGAACCTCCAGCACCAGCAGTACGCCTCCAGCGCCGGGCAAACCACTCACGCAGCTCCTGCGGGGAGAGTGGCTCTCGGCGAGACGAAGCACCTCCAGGCGAAGCACCCCCAGTCTCAGCACCCCCAGGCTCAGCACCCCCAAGCTCAGCACCCCCAGGCACAGCACCCCCAGGCTCAGCACCCCCAGACCCAGTACCCTCAGGCTCAGCACCTCCAGACTCCGCACCCCCAAGCGTGGCGCCTCCAGTCCCAGCACCCCCAGGCTCAGCTCCCGCAGCAGCACCAGAGTCACCATTGACCTCGACCGGCTCGACCGCGTCTACCTGGGACACACTTGAAGGGGCAGGACCCTGAGGGGGGAGGGGGTCTACCGGGGGGGGACCTGGTACCAAGAAGAGCGGGGGTGGGGGGAGGGACGGAGTGCGGTAGGGGAAGAGGCGGTAGTAGGGTACCGACTCGTCGAACGTGACGTCCTGGGAGGACAGAACACGTCGAGAGGTGGGGTGGTAGAACTGCCACCCAGGGGCGTCGGGGGGGAACCCCAGGAAGACGCAGGGAGAAGCGCGAGGGGACAGCTTGTCCGCAGACAGGTCGCGGACAAACGCCCGAGATCCCCAGACCTGGAACGTCGACGCATCGCCAACCTTCCCCGTCCACATCAAGACTGGGGACATCGCGGGCCGAGAGACCCGGGGGTGAAGGTTGATCTGATGCGCAGCGTACCTGACCGCAAACGGCCACAGAAAATGGGGGGCAGCCGCATGCATCATGGACGTACGGGCGACGTCCATGACCATGCCAATGCGGCGCTCAGCAATCCCATTTTGCTGCGGAGAGTCCGGAAGCGTGAAGGACTGGCGGATGCCTCGCGCACGACAGTAGGCACGCAGAAGGCCAGATGAGAACTCTCCGCCTCTGTCCGAGTGCAGACGCAACACAGGAAAGTCGGAGCCAAAGCTCTGCCTGAGCTGAAGACGAGCTGCGCGGATCCAGTCGATCAGCACCTCAGTGACCTCACCCTTGTTGCGCAAGGGGAAGACTGTGGTGTAACGCGAGTAGTCGTCAACAACGAGCAGGAAGTAGCGCTCCTGACCCTGTCCACGGACGCGGGCTGGGCCCCACACGTCCATGTGAAGCGTCTGCAACGGGGCCTCTGTCGGAGGAAACTGGGAGGAGTGAGGGGCAGCACGCTGGCGCCCCTCGACACAGGGGACACAGGCAGGGCCAGAGCCCTGAGGAAGGGGAGGGAGGGACCGGGGAAGACCAGACACAAGAAGACGGGAGGCCATACCTCTGAGCCGAAGCAGAGAGGGGTGGCCAAGGCGGTGGTGCCAGAGGAGGGTCTCGTGAGACAGACGACGACACGAACAGGGGGCAGACTCAGGACCAGACCTGGACGCCGCGGCAAACACCTGACCAGACGAAGGGACCCTACCAGACTCAGCACCTGGAGGAGAAGCAGTGGTCAGTGTGTACAGGCTCGACCCTGGCCGACGTGTAAACGTAGCCAGGTGGCGTCCCGTGCTAGCCTCCGTGTAGTGGGTCACTCGCTGACGAGCAGGAGTGAACTGGTGGACACCCGCATCCTGGAGGTCAGCACCACTCACCAGGTTCGTCGAGAACGAGGGGAGGTAGAGACCAGACAGGGTGCCAGAGGGGGCCGCCGGACACGGAAGGACCGTGGAGAAGCGAGACAGGATAGGCCCCCCCGAGGGGTCAGCCAGGGACACCGCAACCGGCCGACTCAGCGGCGTGAGAGTGGTGCGGTCCCGAAAGAAGGAGCGAGACGCTCCAGAGTCAAGGGTGAAGGTGTGAGAGGCCGAAGCCGACACAGTACCTGAGAGGGCAGACTCACCAGTACCTGAGAGCACAGACGCATTGGCACCTAGAGCAGCAGCCTCACTAGTACCTGACACAGCAGTACCAATGCCCGGGTCGGGCGGGAAACACCGGTAACAGTCATCCTCATCACTACCCGTCATAGCATACATAGCAGAAAGAATAGCATCAAAGTCAAGATCATAAATAGCTACACCAGCCCTAGACAGTTCCCCCCAGCGGGGGATCTCAGCGGCCTCCGGAAACTGCTGACGCCAGGCGTCGGTCAGGCGGCCAAAGCAGTGGCGAGCTGTGTGGGTGCCTCCACACCTCTCCCCCGCACGGTCGCCGGTGCGAAGAACGTAGGGGCAGGGACCAAACGCACCACCACGCTGACGCTGCAAGTACCACTCACGGAGCTGCTGAGGGGCGGGGACGGTGCGAGAGCGCTGCTTCTGCTGCTGCTGCTGCTGGCGCTGACCACCCCCAGAGCTGCTCCGCTAGGACGAGCCACTCCGACCCCCGCCGCCACCGCCACCCCCGCCGCCACCGCCACCCCCGTCCCCACCGCCACCGCCCCCATCGGTACCCTCGCCCCCGCCTCCTCCGCTACCGCCTCCGCCGCCACCTCCGCCTCCACCGCCCCCACCAGTACCTCCACTCCCGCCACCACCTCCACCGCCACCCCCACTCCCCCCGCCACCCCCACCTCCTCCGCCACTGCCTCCTCTAGCTCCACCCGCTCCCTTGCCCCCCTTGCCCTTGCCAGAGCGGCGTCTACCGCTGGGGGCAGACGCCGCACCGACCGACTCAAAACCAGCGAGGTCGGCCGCAGCGGCAGAGGCGACAGAGGGCAGCAGGGGGGAAGGAGAACACCCCTCAAAGATGGGGGTGCGAGGGTCACCCCGAGAGGCCCCTACAGCGTCTATGCTCTTCTCAGCCGCGAGCAGGGACTCCTCAAGGAGGTCGACAGTGAGGGTAGTGGGACAGACAGAGAGAAACTGGTCCCTAACGACACGAAGGGACTCAGGGAGACGGGTGACGAGAAAGTAGAGAGTGATGTACATGGGAGGAGGGTTGGCGGCGCGGAACTCAGCAGGAAGGGCAGCGCGGTAGCGAGTGTCACTAGCGCGGAGGTGGGTAACGAGGTCAGCGACAGTGGGAAAGGCAGCAAGGTCAGGAAAGAGAAAAGGTAGCATGAGGCGGCTCAGCGTAGCGGAGGAAGGGGAGGAGTAGCGTGCAACTACAGCGTCGTACAAGGCCTGAGCGGTCTTGCACTGACTAAAGTGGGCACGCTCGGAGGAAGGGAGGTGACGACACACAGCAAGACGTGCAGCAGCATCGCGGGTCGCCCACTTGGAGCGAACGGCAGGGTCAGCATCAGCAGGAGGGGCAGGGACAGCGCCAGAGACAAAGTCAAAGAGAGAGACCTCATCGACCGCATCACACAGTAAGTACAGCTGCAGGTCTTCAATCCAGACAGCAAAGTCAATGGCTCTACCCTCAACGTCAAAAGCTAGGACAGTGGGGGTGGCCATGTCAGCAGCTGACAGGCTCACCGGGCAGGAAGAGTCGGGTAGGTCAGCGGCACATGAACACAGCCCAGGAGCAGCAGTAGCCCGACAGGAGCAGGAGTGCAGCTCCTCTGGCGGCTCGGGCAGCTCGGGCGGCTCGGGCGGCTCGGGCGGCGCGGGCGGCTGAGGCGGCTCGGGCGGCTGCACGGGCGGTGCTCGGGCGGCTGCACGGGCGGCCGGTGTGGCTCGTGGGCGGCTAGCGGGCGGCTCACGGGCTGCTGCACGGGTAGCTGCACGGGTAGGCGGACGGGCGGGTGCACGGGCTGGAACACGGGCGGGTGCACGGGCGGCCTCACGGACGGCTGCACGGGCGGGTGCACGGGCTGGTGCACGGGCGGCTACACGGGCTGGTGCACAGGCGGGTGCACGGGCGGCTCACGGGCGGGCGCACGAGCGGGTGCACGGGCGGGTGTACGGGCGGGTGCACGGGCGGGTGCACGGGCAGCTGCACGGGCTGTTCGTCGGGCGGCGTCAGGGCGGCGCGTGGGCGGCGGTCTGGGCAGCGGGACGGGCGGCGCGTTGGGCGGCGCTACGGGCGGCTGCAAGGGCGGCGGTCATGAGCGGCGCTAACGGGTGGCGCGACTGGCGGCGGCTCACGGGCGGCGCTACGGGCGGCCGCACGGGCGGCGCTACTGGCGGCGCTAACGGGCGGCGCGAACAGGCGGCCGCACGGGCGGCTCTACCAGGCGGCGCTAACGGGCGGCGCAAACGGGCGGCCGCACGGGCGGCGCTAACGGGCCGCACATGCGACGCTAACGGGCGGCGCGAACGGGCAGCGCAAACGGGCGGCGCAAACGGGCGGCCGCACGGGCGGCGCTAACGGGCGGCTCTAACGGGCGGCTCGAAAGGGCAGGCGCCGAGGTCGGCGCTAGGGCGCTCGTAAGGGCGGGCGCTAGGGCAGGCGCTAGGGCACTAAGGCGCTAGGGCAGAAAAAAAAAGTTTAGGTGGTGGGCCCTAAGCACAGTTCCCACAGGGGAACCTGCTCTGATTCCATGAGAAGAAATGAACGAGTGAAATGAATGAACTATGAATGAAGTGAGTACAAATAGTAAACCCTAGCTGGGTTGTACCCCCTATGGGATACCCCACTATAGCCTACACAAATAAGTAAGCTATAATGTTCTGACAAGGGCATTGGTGAAGATATCAGCAGTGTTGGGCTCAGAGGCCACGTAGGTGAGGCGGAGCTGACCTCGCTGCTGCAGCTCACGAGCCAGGAAGTAGCGGAGAGCAATGTGCTTCAATCTGTGCTCCAGTTTGTGCTCCCGACACAAGGCCAGCATGGCCTTGTTGTCTACGTATAAAACTGGAGGAGAACAAGGCAGCTCTCTTAGGTCAGTCAGCAGGTAGGTGAGCCAGCGTAGCTCCTGTGCAGCCATGGCCCCTGCGTAGATCTCACCCTCACAGCTGGAGCTGAGAACAGAAGACGAGCGGGTAGACCGCCACGAAACAGAGCCAGAGCCAAGGTTGAAGGTGTAACCCTGTGACGACCGCTGCAGAGCCTGGTTGTCAGCCCAAGAAGCGTCAGCGTGACCTGCGAGGACTACTCAAAGTCGCCCTCCAAGCACTAGCCCCATGCGCGACATACTGCACACGTAGCGCAACACCCTCTTCGCTGCAGCCATGTGCTCAGGTCTGTGTCTCCCAGGAGCAACATAGCGCGCCAAGATGCCAAGAAGGTATGCAAGGTCAGGTCTTGTGCAGGTCATCAGGTACATGAGGCAGCCAACAAGCTCTGGGTACGGGCCACTCGACTCTACGGACTCATCCGAAGGCAGAGCTGAGAGCGAGTGGCGAGTAGACAGAGGAGTGGCCTGAGGCGAGGAGTACGTGAAGCCGAAGTGCTGAACGACCTGTTGCACCATGTGTGACTGAGTCAGGGTAATGGTGAGCTATGCTCTGTCCCAGGTGATCTGCAAGCCAAGGAAGCTGCGCAGTTCACCCAAGTCTGTGCACGTGTGTCTCTTGTGCAGCTCGGACTTCACGTGGGCGAGTCTAGCAGTGTCAGCTGTGGCAAAGACCAAGTCGTCGACGTACACGAGGATGTAGAACGGCGGTAGAGATGTGTCGGTGCGCAGAGAGGTCTGAAAGTAGTCAACTCTCTGCCGCTGTCTGAAGCCTCGAGCCAGGTAACGCGCCTTGAAGACAGGCGGAGAACCCGGCGGCCGCTTCACCCTGAAAATCCACATGCCACTGACGATGTTCGCCCCATGTGGGGGAACCTCGTCGACGTAGGTGCCTGTGGACTTCCACGAAGCCATCTCTGTGTCCATGGCCGACTGCCACTGAGAGGAGTAGGGACCCTCGATCGCCTCAGCGTACGATCGAGGAATCGGGATGTCTGGTGCATCCGGATCTTTCTCAGGGGCAATCAGCGTGGACACAAATGGGGCAAAGCAGCCGCAAAGCACTGGAACTCCTCCTGCCTGTCCTCAAGGACGTCCGTGCTAAGAGCACACTCACCCTCGACGAACGGAGGACCGACAGATTCAGACTCAGCAACTAGGCTGGCAGCGTAGTCTAGACGATAGCGAGCAGCGAAGTCGACTAGCTCAGCAACTAGAGCAGACGCAGCAGTGGACTCAAAGGAAGGGTCAGTGACGACAGTAGCAAGAAGGCGCGTGACCGAAGGACTAGCAGCACGAAGGGAGTCAGACTCTGGGTCAGCAAGAGAAGGAAGAGAGGACTCTGGAGGAGACGGCAACGGGACACGCAGAGGAGCAGTGGAAGGACGCGGTGCCATCTGGTCTGTGCCAGGGACCGCAGGAGGACGCGGACGCGCAGCATGACACAGGGAAGCCAAGGAAGACGCAGGGAACAGCACGGGGGGACAGCTTGTCCGCAGACAAGTCACGGACAAACGCCCGAGATCCCCAGACCCGAAACGCAGACGCATCGCCAACCTTCCCCGTCCACCGCAAGGCGGGGGAGGTCTCTTGCAAGGAGACCCGGGGCTGAAGGTTGAGCTGATGCGCTGTGTACTGAACCGCAAACGGCCACAGAAAATGCAGGGCAGCCGCATGCATCATGGACGTACGAGCGTCGTCCATGACCGTGCCAATGCGGCGCTCAACAATCCCATTTTGCTGTGGAGAGGCTGGAAGCATGAAGGTCTGGCGGATGCCCTGTGCACGACAGAAGGCTCCCAGAAAGGCAGAGGAAAACTCCCCGCCTCTGTCCGAGTGCAGACGTAGAACATGAAAGTCCGAGCCGAAACTCTCTCTGAGCTCGAGACGAGCTGCGCGTATCCAATCGACCAACACCTCAGTGACCTCACCCTTCCTGCGCAAGGGGAAGACTGTGCTGTAACGCGAGTAGTCGTTAACGACCAGCAGAAAGTACCACTCTCGCCCCTGCCCATTGACGCGGGCTGGGCCCCACACGTCCATGTGGAGAGTCTGCAGTGGAGCCTCTATCGGAGGAAACTCGGAGGAGTGAGGGGCGGTGCGCTGTCGCCCCTCCACGCAGGGGACGAAGGTAGGGCCAGGCCCCGGAGGAAGGGGAGGGAGAGACGGAGGGAGACCAGAGACAAGGACACAGGAGGCCATGCCTCGGAGAGAAGTCAAGGAGGGGTGGCCAAGACGGTGGTGCCAATGGAGAGTCTGGTTGGAGAGCAGACGACACGAGCAGGGGGCAGACTCAGGACCAGACCTGGACTCCGCAGCAAACACCTGACTCGACGCAGCTACCTGGGCAGACGCAGCTACCTGGGCAGACTCAGCAACAGGAGGCGACATAGTAGTAAGAGTGTACAGGCTCGACCCTGGCCGACGCGTGAACGTGGCCAACTGTCGGCCTGTCCGAGCACACGTGCAGTAGGTCATTGGCTCACTCGCAGGAGTGAACTGGTCAACCCCTCGATCCTGTAGGTCAGCTCCACTGACCAAGTTCGTAGAGAACGAGGGGAGGTAGAGACCACACACGGTGGGAGAGGCCGAGGTGACTACAATGAGGGGCATGGGAGCTCTGGTGGCAAGGGGAGCACCCAAATGGAGGGTGCGTGCTGGTACTGCAAGAAGGCTGGACACCCGTGATTCAAGTGTTTCAGCCGGCCCGAGGGATGGGCCCCTCCAGGCATGAAGCCGCCAAGTGGTGAATGTGCAAGCAGTGGCGCTGTGCAAGGTTCAGGTGCACCAGGTGATGGTGCACAAGGTAAAGCCAGCCCTGGGATGTTCCTCATGGTTGAGGATGTGCAAGGGAGTGGGGATGATGTGGGTTCAGTTGGGAAGGTTGTGATGCACCCCCTCACTCACTGGGTGATCGATTCAGGTTGCACGGGTCATATGACCCCACGGGCAGATTTGCTTGATGAGGTAAAACCTCCTGGGAAGATCAAGTTTGTGGCTGCCGCTTCAGGTGCTTTGCTCCCTATGATTGGTGTTGGGAATGCTAAGGTGATGGGAGCCAATGGAGAGCTTGTGGGGCTTGGGAATGTGTTGTTGGTTGAAGGTTTGTCCGCTAACCTTCTTTCTGTGCACCGGCTGCAGAAGAGCAAGGCTGAAGTTACCTTCGGCCCAATCAGCTGCCGTGCAAAGCTTGGGAAGTTGCTGCTGTGGAACTTGGAGGAGAAGAGCACCGGCATCAAGGACCTGTGACTGCTGCCCATCATCCCTTGGAAGGGGATACCACCAGCAACGGCAAAGGCAGTGGCAGCGGCTAAAACAACTGCGGGAGGAGAGGAGACTGCACCAACTGCTGGGGCTCTGGATGCAGTCAAGAAGGTGCAGCAGCCACAGCAACCACATGGTGAGGTGCTTGCTGGTGTGGATGCGACAGCTGCATGGGCAAAGGCTTCATCTGGGAGTGGTGAGGCTGATTGGGAGACGTGGCATGAAAGGCTGTGCCATGTGAACATTCCTATGCTGCAGAAGTTGGTAACGGATGGGTGCTTGAAGGGGCTGGAGGTGAAGGGGGGAGAAAAGGAGATTGGGACCTGCCCTACTTGCCTTGAGACCAAATTCACGAAGTTTCCCTTCAGCAGTAGCACAGGACCAGCCAAGGCACCACTTGCACTAGTGCACATGGATGTGGTGGGCCCCACGAGGGCCCTTTCTCTCTCGGGCAGCCGCTACTTCTTGACGATTGTGGACGACCACACGCGTGCGGTGTGGGTGTACCCTTTGAAAACTAAGGGGGAGGTGGCAGCGGCTGTTCTCAAGGAGTGGATGCCGAGAGCTCAAAGGGAGAGCGGACATAAGGAGAAGGTGATCCGCATTGACAACGGGGGAGAATTCATTGGCGCTGATTTTGAGGCGGTGCTGAAGAAGAAGGGGATCCAGCATCAGCTCACGGTGCCCTACAACCCTCAGCAGAACAGTGTGGCTGAGCAGTTCAACCGGACCCTGCAGGAAGGTGCTAGCACTCTCCTTGGGCGTGCAGGGCTGCCGGATCCGTTTTGGGTGACTGCACTGCGGCAGGTCGCCCTTGTGAAGAACAGGGTGCTCGCGACTGTGGAGGACAAGCAGTGGGTCCCCTACACCAAGTGGTATGGGAGTGTAACAGCTGTGAACTTGCTGAGATCCTTTGGGAGCATGGTGGTGTTTCATGTGCCTAAGGAGAAGAGGGGAAAACTGGAAGCTTTTGGGAGATGGGGTGTGCACTTAGGGCTTGCTAAGGATCACAAGGGCTGGCTGATTTGGGACTTGACCAGCCAGCAGCTGACTGTGTCGAGGGATGTGAAGTTCCTTGAGTCCTTGTACTACAAGGAGTGGAAGCAGCAGCAGCAGAAGCTTCCTACGACACCGCTAATTGTTGAGGCCGATGAGGTGCAGCGGCCTTCGAGGCAAGTGGAGGTTTCTTTCTCTAAGAATGAGATCTCTGGGGTGACTGAGGATGGGGGAGAACCTGAGGTGGAGGAGCAGCAGCAACAACAATAGCAGCAGCAGCCGCAGCAGCAGGAGGAGCAAGGTGCTCCACAAGGTGCCGGACGTACGGCTGACCGTCCTAGGAGGGATGTGCGCCCTCCTAACAGGCTGACCTATGCAAGCCGTGGCAAGCCAAAGGTTGTAAGGGCTGGGAGTGTGGCTGAGCAGTGTGATGAGGATAAGATAGCACACTGCTACTGGGCAGACTTCCATGAGCCCAAGGCGCTAGCTGAGGCATTGAGCGGGCCCGATGCTGAAAAGTGGAAGCAGGGTCTGAAGGATGAGTATGAATCTCTGCTGGAGAATGAGACGTGAGAGCTGTGTGAGCTGCCACCCGGGAAGAAGGCCATTTCTTCCAAGCTGATTTTCAGGCACAAGTACGGACCTGATGGGGCGCTGACCCGCTACAAGTCAAGGCTTGTGTCTAAGGGGTTTCTGCAGACAAAGGGAAAGGACTTCAACGAGCTCTATGCTCCTGCGGGGAAAGGCACAACACTTCGGGTGTCATTGGCAATGGCAGCAAACTGTGGATGGCGGGTGAAGCAGATGGACATCACCACCGCCTTCCTCAATGGGATCATTCTGGAGGAGCTGTACATGTTACAGCCTGAGGGTTTGGATAATAGGAGCGGCAGGGTGTGCAGGCTGAAGAAGGCCATCTATGGCCTGAAGCAGGCTCCTCGTGCATGGTACCACAAGTTAGAGGAGACTCTGCTGGCTGGGGGTTTCAAGAAGAGTAAGTGTGATCACAGCTTGTTCCTGCTGCAAGAGAAGGAGCAGTTTCTCATGCCCCTGGTGTATTTGGACGACATCCTGCTCTTCTCTGAGTCATCTGCAATGATTGAGCATGTGGAG
Source organism: Closterium sp. NIES-65 (assembly GCA_948144175.1). Classification (NCBI taxonomy): domain Eukaryota; kingdom Viridiplantae; phylum Streptophyta; class Zygnematophyceae; order Desmidiales; family Closteriaceae; genus Closterium; species Closterium sp. NIES-65. The sequence continues at coordinate 140,761 of CANXME010002365.1, read as the reverse complement.
GAGATGCTGGAGATGCAGTTTAAGTGCTCCAAGATGGGAGATGTGAAGTACTATTTAGGGATGCATGTGGAGAGGGACCTTGACAAGGGAGTGTTGCGGTTGCACCAGAGAAAGTATTATGAGGGGCTGGCTGAGAAGTATGGGCTGCAAGATGAAGGAAAGCCAGCCACCCCACTGCCTTCGGGGTTCACTGTGGAGCCCTGTGCTGATGAGGAGGTGGTGGGTGAGAGTGACAGGAAACTTTTTCATTCCATGGTTGGGGCACTCAACTATGCGGCTAACCACACACGGCCTGACACTGCCTTTGCAACATCCAGGCTTGCCAGTGTGGTTTCACGCCCCAGTCATGAGCAGCTAGAAGCGGCCAAGAGGTTGGTCCGCTATATGAGTGCAACGGCATCAGTGGGTTTGGAGTACAGTGCTGTGAGACAGAGGCTACAGAGGGGTGCAATTGATTTGTGCAAGGGGGAGATGCTCTTGACCTGCTACACCGACACTAGCTTCAACTCCGTGAAGGCGGGTGGCACCAGCATTGGAGGCTATGTGTGCCTGTTTGGAGGTGGTGCAGCGAGCCGGCGCAGCAAGAAGCAGAACGAGGTGGGGCAGTCCTCGTGTGAGGCAGAGTACATGGCCCTACATCATGGGGCAAAGGAGGTGGTGTGGCTGTGGCGTTTGTTGGAGGAGATTGCAGTTGGTCAGAGGGAGCCGACTATGATTTTCTGTGACAATGAGTCGGCAATGAAGCTAGCAAAGAATGCTTGTCTTCATGGGCTGACCAAACACATCAGGCCTAAATGGCACTGGGTGAGAAGGCTCCTGGACAAGGAGGTGCGGCTGCAGATTGTGAAGACCCATCAGCAGGCGGCTGACATTCTCACCAAGCGCCTGGCTGAATCTGAGCATTGGAAGGGCATGAAGCTTGCTAGGATGAGTGTGCATTGAGGGTGCATGCTTGAGCTATGGCATGTGGGATGATGGTTGGCAGCCAGAGGGGGAGTTTGTTGAGTGATGGAATCATATGCATTCACGTCTGTCTGCCTCCTATCATATGTTCGTGCGTTGCATGCGTGGTGTGAGCGTGTGCAAGAATTTGTGTTTTGTGCGGTTTGGTTTTTTGAGTGTGTGTGAATGTTATTTGGCTTGAGCAGATATCTGAAGTGACTCCTTTGCTCAAGAGCTTCCGACGAACCAAGTATCGCTTCAATCGGAGCACGAACAAGAAAGTTACGAACGTTGGAGTTCGTATGCTTTTGATATTTGGTTGTGGTGACTATGGGAAGTTGTGGGGTTGACTCAATATGAGGTACAGACTTTTGGGGGTTGGAAAATTCGTCTTTTCTACAGTAGATGCTGCCAAATGGTTGGGAGAAACCAAACCAGGTTAGCATCTGTGGCCAAGTTGGGCTGAGGTGGATTGTGGAGGTTGGGATAGTGACAACGGTCAAAGTTGGGTTGCCTATGGGGAAGGGAATTGTGTAGCATGGGGTTTCCTTGGTTGAGGAATCTTTTGGGACCTTCCCTCTTGTCCTCCTCATCCCTCCTACCTGGTTTAGTGCTACTCTAATTCTCTTGTGTGAACTTGTGTGAACTTTGTGGTTGAGTTAAGTTCTTATGGCAGCATACCCCCCTGTGCGCCGAAATTAAAAAGTCGAGATTTACTTCACCTCTTGATACGTTTCAACTTGGGAATTGTAGCCACGGACTAGGGCTCCAAAATATCTGAGTTTAGTGAAGTTTTGACAGTGCACGTCTCGTCGACGGCGTTTCTTGTGAGCGCAACTATTCTGTCCAGAAATAGGGACCAACGATTTTGAGAAATTTAGGCACCTAATCTTCATAGATTCCGTCCTTAGTCTCTAACAAGCCTGCAGGTTTTGATTTCACTCTCCCTGATTTGCATTCCCTGCAGCCTCGTCTCTTTGTCTCTCCTTGCTTAGAAATGCCTGCAGGTTCTGATTTCACTTTCCCTACTTTGCATTCCCTGCAGCCTTATCTCTCCCTCTTCTTGCCTTGAATAGCCCGCAGGTTCTGATTTCACTCTCCCTGCATTGCATTCCCTGCAGTCTCATCTCTCCTTGTTTAGAAATGCCTGTAGGTTATGATTTCACTCTCCCTGCTTTGCATTCCCTGCAGCCTCATCTCTCCCTCTCCTTGCCTTGAATAGCTTGCAGGTTCTGATTTCACACTCTCTGCTTTACATTCTTGCAGCCTTATCTCTCCTTGCTTAGAAATGCCTGCAGGTTATGATTTCACTCTCGCTGCTTTGCATTCCCTCCAACCTCACCTCTCCCTCTCCTTGCCTTTGAATAGCCCGCAGGTTCTGATTTCACTCTCCCTGCTTTGCATTCCCTCCAGCCTCACCTCTCCCTCTCCTTGCCTTTGAATAGCCCGCAGGTTCTGATTTCACTCTCCCTGCTTTGCATTCCCTGCAGCCTCATCTCTCCCTCTTCTTGCCTTGAATGGCCCGCAGGTTCTGATTTCACTCTCCCTGCTTCGCATTCCCTGCAGCCTCATGTCTCCTTGTTAAGATATACCTGCAGGTTATGATTTCACTCTCCCTGCTTTGCATTCCCTCCAGCCTCACCTCTCCCTCTCCTTGCCTTGAATAGCCCGCAGGTTCTGATTTCACTCTCCCTGCTTTGCATTCCCTGCAGCCTCATCTCTCCTTGTTTAGAAATGCCTGCAGGTTATGATTTCCCTCTCACTGCTTTGCATTCCCTCCAGCCTCACCTCTCCCTCTCCTTGCCTTGAATAGCCCGCAGGCTGATTTCACTCTCCCTGCTTTGCATTCCGTGTAGCCTCATCTCTCCTTGTTTAGAAATGCCTGCAGGTTATGATTTCACTCTCCCTGCTTTGCATTCCCTGCATCCTCATCTCTCCCTCTCTTTGCCTTGAATAGCTTGCAGGTTCTGATTTCACTCTCCCTGCTGTGCATTCCCTGTAGCCTCATCTCTCCTTGTTTAGAAATGCCTACAGGTTATGATTTCACTCTCCCTGCATTGCATTCCCTGCAGCCTCATCTCTCCTTGTTTAGAAATGCCTGCAGGTTATGATTTCACTCTCCCTGCTATGCATTCCCTGCAGCCTCATCTCTCCCTCTCTTTGCCTTGAATAGCCCGCAGGTTCTGATTTCACTCTCCCTGCTTTGTATTCCCTGCAGCCTCGTCTCTCTGTCTCTCCTTGTTTAGAAATGCCTGCAGGTTATGATTTCACTCTCCCTGCATTGCATTCCCTGCAGCCTCATCTCTCCTTGTTTAGAAATGCCTGCAGGTTATGATTTCACTCTCCCTGCTTTGCATTTCCTGCAGCCTCATCTCTCCCTCTCTTTGCCTTGAATAGCCCGCAGGTTCTTATTTCACTCTCCCTGCTTTACATTCCGTGCAGCCTCGTCTCTCTGTCTCTCCTTGCTTAGAAATGCCTACATGTTCTGATTTCACTCTCCCTGCTTTGCATTCCCTGCAGCCTCATCTCTCCCTCTCCTTGCCTTGAATGGCTTGCAGGTTCTGATTTCACTCTCCCTGCTTTGCATTCCCTGCAGCCTCATCTCTCCTTGTTTAGAAATGCCTGCAGGTTATGATTTCACTCTCCCTGCTTTGCATTCCCTGCAGCCTCATCTCTCCCTCTCCTTGCCTTGAATAGCCCGCAGGTTCTGATTTCACTCTCCCTGCTTTGCATTCCCTGCAGCCTCATCTCTCCCTTTCCTTGCCTTGAAATGCTTGCAGGTTCTGAATTCACTATTCCTGCTTTGCATTCCCTGCAGCCTCATCTCTCTCCCTCTCTCTCTCTCTCTCTCTCTCTCTCTCTCTCTCTCTCTCTCTCTCTCTCTCTCTCTCTCTCTCTCTCTCTCTCCTTGCTTAGAAATGTTTGCAGGTTCTGATTTCACTCTCCCTGCTTTGCATTCCCTGCAGCCTCATCTCTCCCTCTTCTTGCCTTGAATAGCTTGCAGGTTCTGATTTCATTCTTCCTGCCTTGCATTCCGTGCAGCCATTTTTCTCCCTCTCCTTGCCTTCAATAGCTTGCAGGTTCTGATTTCACTCTCCCTGCCTTGCAATCCTTGCAAGCTTATCTCTCACCTCTTTGGTGACAGGATTTTCGGTTTTATGCTTGTTTTTTGCTGAAATGCAGGTGCATTACAAGCTGCGCAATCCGACCTCAGCTAGGACGCAGCTGAGTCATTCAGGTGACTCTTCGGCGATGACACGCCGGGCTCCTGTCATTCAACGCTGGATAGACCGTGGCCCGGTTCATGCGGAGGGCAAGTACCTTGGCATAGGGAGGATCTGCGTGGTTGGGTGGGAGGACGTGCCAGAGTCGCAGCTTGGTGCCGATCTCTTGGGTGACGAAGATGCGTCAGAGGAGTTGGAGTTCGATGAAGAGCTTGATTATGAGAATGTTGAGCTTGCACTTGAATGTTTTTTACGTTCTTGATTATGCTTTTCTTATTTCTAGTCTGTAGTTGCGTTCTGTAGTCTTAGGGTACATTTCGCTGTGGACACTGTCTCATAGAAAGTGTCCCAATCTTGATTGTTACTAATCGTGACACTCCGAAATCAATGTTCGTGACTAACTGTGATATGCCGAGAAGGATGATAAGAAATATTCAACCACCCATGTTACGACATCCGGCAAAGTCGTCACTGTTTATGGTTCAAAGTTAGACAATTAGTGACGAATATGTATCACAATTATCTACAAACATTGTTTTCGTTGTATCACAATTAGTCACGAACATTCTGTTCGATGTGTCACAATTTGTCACAATTATGATTGGGACATTTTCTTTGAGACAGTGTTCACAGCGGAATGCGCCCTTAGAATTGGAATAAGAATATATTGCTAATTGTGCAAATTATTATTAGCATAATATAGTACCGCTTTTTGTCTTTTGGGAAACATAAATTAAAATAATAATATGCGTAACTGTGTAGTGTAACATTGCGCTTGGTGGTTACTGCATTACCCATTTTTACATACTCTTAGCGTAGCTGCGCATTAGCTTCATGGAAGTGGTAACATAATCATAACAATTTTACTTCTATACAATATAGAGGACCCGAAGTGAGCAGTTACTGTTCCAGCAGTTAGAGAGATGGGAAAGTTGCGCTGCACGAGATCCATTCCTGTCCACAGACAATTTTGTTGGGTCGCCCGAGGCCGACATCAACTACCAAACAAGTCCATCTCCACACCTTCGCGCTTGGCCCACTGCTTCCGATAGCCACGTCAGCGTGGCCTGTGCTACGTCACAGTGGGCTGCGTCAGAATAGCCCAGGCTGCCGTGGGATTGGGGGCCATCGGAAACGCCCTGTCGGGTATCCCCGGCTCAGGCCCAAGGGTCGGCCGCCTAGTCCCGTCGCAGGTGTGGGACCAGGGCTAAAGTTGATCGCCTTCCTGCGAACTTGGGACAGGACTGTCAGAATGTTATATTTGTTCTCTAGCCTGCAGTGGGGTACTCTATAGCGAGTATAACCCCTTAGGGTTTTGTATATGTATCCCCTTGCTTGCTAGTGCAAACCCCTCTTTTGCCTAACTTCTTTCTTGCCTAGCTAGGTTATTCCTAGCCATGGCTTCTTCAATTACCTACCTACCTTCACATGGTGATCAGAGCAGTAAGCTCCTGGCCTGTGTGCCTAACCACGAACCTTACGCTGCAACTATTCCTCTCTCTTTCCGCCGTGCGTCCCGAGGCGCGCGACGATTTTTCTACCCGCCGTGCACCCCGGGGCGCGCGGCGTTTCGGGTTGCTGCCCCGTCACGCCATGCGCCGCCCCCGGAGACGCTGTGACGGGCGACGGGGACCTCCGCGTCGCCCCCCGTCGCCCGTCGTGGCCTCTATGCGGCCCGTACAAGCAGCGCGCGGCCCGTACGGGCTGCGCCGGACCCACGCGCTGCCCGTACGGGCTGCGCCAGGCTCGCGCGCGGCCCGTCTGGGCTGCGCCAGGCCCGCGCGCGACCCGTACGGGCTGTGCCAGGACGTCGCGCGGCCCGTACGGGAGGCGCCCGGCCTGCGCGCGGCTCGGCCCGCATGCGCGCGGCTCGGGCGTCCCTACCAGGCCCGTGGTGGGCCCGATCCTCCCTGTCCCTTCCCTCCCCGCTGTCCCCCAGTGTTCCTACGGCCGCCCCACCCCTCTTACTCCCCATTCCCCTATATTAGGGTTTGGGGGTGAGGGGTATGGGGGTGACCCTCCTCAGAGTCGCTCTCTGCTCCTCCTCCTCCTCCGTCTCCTTGTGCTGCAGCTGCCGCTGAGGGGGGGGGGTGATTGTGGTGGAGCCGGTGGAGTGATACTAAGGGGGGGTGAAGGGGAGTGGAGCTAGCGGTGTAGCAGTGGGTGTGTGCCAGGGGGAGTAGGACAGTTTTGGGAAGCTGCATGGAGGTTGCCGTTGTGTCGCTAGCAGCACCTGTAGTCCGGGGACTTCGTCCGGTAGCCCAGTCGTAGCCAACTATGCCAGCCGCCCGTGGGTCCGTTGCTCGTCTGCCGCTACTTTAGCCGCGGGGCCAGTTACTCCTGTAGTCCGGGGGCTTCGTCCGGTAGCCGCTGTGCCAGTCTGCCTCCTGTTGCCCGTGTGTCTGCAGCTTCATCCGTTGCCTCCTATCTCCTTTCCTCTCACTCTCTTTCCTCCGCCTCACTTGCCCGTTGTGACTAGCTCTAGCTTTGCTTATAACTGTGAACTCTATACTACTACTTCTTGAACTTGTGCTCAGACTGTGTGGTGACATTGTGATCCACCATGAGCTTGTTCTGTTTTGTTTGCTCTGCTGATTGCACCCCACTTTGGCTATGGGGGTGTGCCAGAATGTTATATTTGTTCTCTAGCCTGCAGTGGGGTACTCTATAGCGAGTATAACCCCTTAGGGTTTCGTATATGTATCCCCTTGCTTGCTAGTGCAAACCCCTCTTTTGCGTAACTTCTTTCTTGCCTAGCTAGGTTATTCCTAGCAATGGCTTCTTCCATTACCTACCTATCTTCACAAGGACAGCCCCCAAAAGTGCACCGCAGTGGTTCCAGCATGGCAGCGCAAAAGATGCTCTTACGACCTCACCAACTCCTGTGTGTGCGACCGTTTCGAGACTCAACATTCCATCGGCCAATCAACAGGGAATGCACGAATCCATCCCCCTCTGCGACCGCATAGCCATCGCACGTTGGGGCGCTCATCCCAACCTGCGACGTCCACATTCGTCCACCCGCCACCTCATCACAAACCCCAATGCCTTGCACGTGCGCAATGCACTTTTCGCTGTCCCCACTTTCTTGTCCGGACACCCCAGGAAGGCGATCTTAGGCTTTTCGCCACTTCGGACGTTGTGGTCCCCTTCCGAAAATGCCCTGGAAACGCAGGCTCAGCGGAAAAACCGCTCGGAAAAATCAGTGCTGGCCTAAAGTTTCCTCGTTTACGTAATTCGATAGTTCCGCGGCAACGGAGACTTCTTTCTAACAAAAGCTGATGTTGAAACTTTGTGTTGGTGCACTGTCCTGCTTTCGTGTGGACCTCTCCTCACAGATAGCAAAACTGTCCAGGTGCCTCCGAATTTGACTAACAGAGGGGCGGGAGGGAAGCGGGGGGGGGTTCCTACCTGTGTTGGGAAGGGGGGCGAGTTGATGGTGGTTAGAGCCTTAGAAAAGGTTCCGAGTCCTCGAGGGAGTACTCGGATCATCAGAGTCTGTCCTGGAAGTACTCAGATTTTGTCAGGGCTGGCAGCCAAAATCCCCTGTAAAAATCCGAGTTCAGCTTGATAATACCTTGGATTTTCAGTCAAGAACGAGCATTTACCCTGATAGCCTGAGCCCTGGGTGGGACAGAAGTTCGGTCAGAAGTTCGCTTCCAAAGTTCGGTCTCCCCTCTAGTATTGTTTTCTAGGATTCCTGGACAGAAGTTGTGCTGAGGTCATCTGTTTGGGAACAGCTGTAGTCTACGCCATGTGGCATAATTCTCTGCGGTCCACACATTGGTACATGTGGTGAGTACATGTCGATAGGAATCTCTGGCGAAGGCCTGCCAACCTTTTCGTCGCAGAACAGCTGCTCCACACGAGCCCACCCACTGAGCAGTGTGACCCCTGCGAGAATACTCCCCGCGCAACTGCCACATCAAACCTGTTTTTCTCAATTCACTAGACCGCTGGCAGCATTGTTGCCCTAGCCCTTCCTAGTCCACCTTGCTGACGGTGTTGCGGTGCCGCGTGATCAGCCATTTTTTTATTAAATATCCGTCGCAAACTCGGCTCAATCTTGTTTCTGAGTTCATCACCCGTAGCAACGCCGTGAGCAGTCGCAAGCAGTGTGAGCGTCAGCAGTCACGAGGTTGGAGGCGCTGGGGCGTGGGCCGAGTTCAGACCATACTGAGCGGCGCAGTGCAACTCTCTCCACCCTCGGTTGGCCAACGCGTCGGCGGCAGTAAGCCGCGAAGACATTATGGCGCTAGTAGAGCGATGGGTGCAGCGCGCGCTGGCACTCGCATGGTGCCTCGCCGTCCTTCAACTTGCCACGCCCGTCGCCCTGGTCAACGCCCAGCCGCTTCAGGCGTCGCAAGGTGAGACATGGTCAGTGCGGATCAGCAACCGGCGAGCACGACGACTTGAACCAACATAAATCTCAAAGAGTGTCCCTAAATGCTTACGACGTACGTTTGAAAGGTTTTCAGAAAAGCGGCCTAACCATTCCGCACGATTACCATCATTGGAGACATCATTGGAGACACTTGTCGGATAGTGAACATACCTTATTTCAAGGAAAACGTGACTTGGTAAATGCTTACTAGCGTATGATTTGCATGGGTCAGACGTATCATCCAAACACATGTAAGAGCCACCCTCCGGCGTAAACTCCAACTTCCGCACAATCAACATAGTGCTTCTCATTGGCTTAAGGTAATATGCAGAGCACCGAGTCGAGACCTGCGTTTGGTGCCGACTTTGGGACTTTGTGGTTTTGTGACAAGTGGTGGCGAACGTGATTTGGTATCAAATTTGCCGTGCCCGTATGTTTCTGCTGGGATGTGCTATAAGCGCTCCTCTCGCAAGGTGAGAGAATTATGATCAGTGCGGATCAGCAACCGGCGAGCACGACGACTTGAACCAACATACTACATCTGCCCCTAAATGCTTAAGACATACCTTTAAGCGGCCTACTATTCCTCCGCTAGATGTTCAGGAACATCATTTGGATAGTAACATACCTGTTTCAAGGAAGACCGTGACTTGGTATATGCTTAGCGTATGATTTTCATGGGCCAGACGTATCATCCAAACACATGTATAGAAGAGCCACCCTCGGGCGTAAACTCCAACTTCCGCACAACCAACATCATTAGTGCTTCTCATTGGGTGGTGACTCTGGGACATGATTGGCTGTTGCGGCATTGTGACAAGTGGTGGCGAAAGTGGTTTGGTTATGTATTTGCCGTGCCTGTATGTTTCTGATGGGATGTGCTTGCACTCCTCAAGCCAGTCCCCCCCCTCCCCCCCCCCCCCCCCCCCCTTTCCACCAAGACACACATTCCTTGCTACTCCTCTTTCCTCGCCACCCTTCAACACCGCTTCTCCTCCCCTCTCCCCATTCCCTCCCCCACCTCCACTCCACCAACCCGCAGTGCAATTCCTGCAGGACTGCCAGACGGCATGGGGTCAGACGTTGCCTGGTTGGGGGGGCTCCAATCCGGACTGCAGCAGTGCAGAGGGTATCACATGCGACAGCAGCGGAATGATATTGGAGATGTGAGATTTAATATCTTCTCTGACTGCGATGTGCTCGTTCAAGGGGGTTGCCCGTGTGCATGCAGTGACCACCTTGTTGTGTACAAGGGCTACATTAGCCGTATCACTCGTTTTTATTCTCCAAGAAACCATTCATTGACATGCTTGGTTGCACGTGCTGTGGGTGCCTTGGGTGCTCGTGCAGGCGACTATCTATGTTTAACCTAATCGGGTCCATTCCGAACTCCATCAGCAGCCTTCGCAAGGTCTCTATTCTGTACGTTCTCTAAGGCCCGAATGCATTGGGCCTGTGGAGGTTTGGAGTAGAGATGAGCATTTGGCCCGGCCCGACCCAGCCCGACCCGACTTGGCCGGGCCGAGCGGGTTCCCGGGCCGGGTCGGGTCGGGCCAGCCTCGGGCAAGGATGTTGAATACCCTGACCCGACCCGGGGGTACAGGGCCGGGCCGACCCTGACCCGACTTCGGCTCGGGCCGGGTCGGGTCGGGTCAGGAAACCCGATTTCGCCCGCGCTCTGTGCAGATCGGCGCTTTCATCCGCCGATCTGCGCAGATCGGCGATTTCGCCCGCCGATCTGCGCAGATCGGCGATTTCGCCCGCCGATCTGCGCAGATCGGCGCTTTCGCCCGCCGATCTGCGCAGATCGGCGCTTTCGCCCGCCGATCTGCGCAGATCGGCGCTTTCGCCCGCCGATCTGCGCAGATCCGTGAGTTCGTTGGCGTAACTCTGCAAATCGTCAACTTCGCTGGTCGATCTGGATTGGGAGTTTCGCCATGGCACTTGTTTCCGACGAATGTGTTGGAACAAATATTTCCAACCAATTCGCCACTGCTCACCACTACTTACCGCACTAAATCTACCCCCCCCACCCTGAGCCTCTCCACAAAGTCGCATCATTCTTTGGCTGCAAATTAAGTAGTTATGGTTCCTAGGTGCCTTTGGTTGCTGGAGGAAGGATATTACGTTTGCGGTAATGAATTGATGTGGAGGGGAAAGAATTCCCCTTGACATCGAATGTGTTAGGGTTTCGGGTCCCCCCTGTGTCAGACCCGACCCGATCTCCCAAATCCTGACCCGATTTCGGGTCGGGTCAAAGCTGACCCGAAACCCGACCCGACTCGGCCCGAGTTCCATGCTCGGGTCAGGTTTTAGCCCGGGTCGGGTCGGGTCGGCCCGCACGGGGCAGGCTATTGAAACCGCTGACCCGACCCGGGCTAAACCACGGGTCGGGTCGGGCCGGCCCGACCCGAGCGGGGCAAATGCTCATCTCTGGTTTGGAGAGAAGGTCTCAGATGCGAACTCGTGAAAGAGGGGTGCGAGAAGAGAGAAATGTACTTCAAAGTGCAGTCATTGCGAATGCTGTGAGTGGAGCAGTGCGAAGAGATTGAGCTCATTACTTTCGCAGGTGCGACCGCCTTCGGTGCACACACGGGAAGAGCAACCATAAGACATGGCATGATGGCATTAGGGATGAGCAAAGGGCGAACTCGAACACGTTTGGGTTTGAGTTCGCTCGAACATCAACATTTTCCGAACCGAACACGGTTCGGTCCGGCGAACAATTTAGGGTTCAGGAGGTGTTCGCCGTTCGCCCTTGGGGGCGAACATTTGGTATGTGTGGGCGAACTCGAACATGTTCGAGTTCGCCCGTGGGCACTTTCATTATAGTCACATTGGTCAAACACGGAATCTGGAGGGTTGGGAAGATAGATAGGGGGGTGGAGGGTGTATATGTGTTCATGCAACGCACACTAGCATACGACACCATCATGTTTTGCCTATTTAAAAGTCACTGCCAAATTAAATCCTACGCCTGCACACCACTGCTACTACCTACAACAGCATGCTCCGCGTCAGAGGTGTCGCCAGCACCCACCCCCACCTGCTCCTCCTCCCCCACCTCCTCCCACTCGTCATCCTCCTCCTCCCCCTCGCCTTCAATGGCGAACTCTGGTGGTGCCTCGCCTTTTGCACGGCGGCCCTCGCCTATCCTCTGTCCAGGGTGTGAGGTGTACCATGTTCTGAGAATCATGGAAGCTCGCGTCCTCTGAGAGGCTAGGCGGTGCCGCTTCCAGGATATGAGGTTGCGGCCGAGGGAGAACACGCGCTTGCTCGACGCGGACGTGGCAGGGATGGCAAGATAATCCCGGGCCATGCGCCTCAGCGTCTGCATGTTGGTGGCGCTGCGCCAATACTCCAACGCTGACACGTCGCACCGCACCCTCTCTGATAAGTACCTGCCAACCTCGTCATCCTGCACCATCCCACCCCTCCCCGCCTCCTGGCTCGCCGACAGACGCGCCGCAAGGCGTCGGCGACTAGGGAGAAATTCGGTGTCTTCGTCGTCATCCGCCGCGTCTCCCTCCTCCGTCACTGGGGCAAGTGGGGTCGGCTGAGGGGTAATCGCTGCAGCCCGGGCCTGGTACTCGGCCACGCGTTCGCGAACCAGCTGGATCACCTTGCCTGACGAGGGACGAGGCCTCGCCCTCCGGTCGGTATCGGGATGCAGCGTCTCCCAGTGCGCGTCGTCGAACCACGCCGCCTTCATGGAAGGGTCCAGGAAGGTGGCGATCCACAACTCATTGCTTGACATCAATTCATACTTCAAGAGACCCAGCGCCGCCTCAATCATCAGCTTCAGCGTAGCTGATGGCCCCTTGGCAAGGCGCGACTCCATAACGTCGATCAGGCCGTTGTAGTACGGGAGGACCATCGCCACTGTAGGGTACGCCGCTCCCTCTGCGGCCTTGGAGACTTTGGCGAATGGGCTGAGGAAGGTCTTGACAGAATGCAGAGTCTCCCAGTCTGCGTCCGTCAGGCGCAAGGTGTCCATCTTCGCCTTGTCAGCCTTCGACACGCCCTGTCGGGTAGAACGTATGGGTGGGCGGGTGTTAGGATGGAAAGTGGGGTGGTTGAGGTTGTTGGAGGTCCGAAAAGTTTAGTCAAGCATGACCAACAGTGGTGCAAGTCTCAGAAGAAAACACCCCGACCGACATACCAATACATAATACCGCATACACAACACCTGGCACACAGTGTGTGCCACACACACACACCTGTGTCTGGGCAAAGAAGACAGAGATGGGTTCTTGCAGAACCCCGGCTCGCTCGACCATGTTGTGGGTCGACCCCCAGCGTGTGGGACTGTCCTGCACCAGCTTCAATGCCGGCTTCGGATTGGCGGGGTTGCCCTGCGCGTTCAGGGTCCGCTGAAGGCCCAAGAACTTCCCTGAGCGCTGTGGCGAGCCTATCCACGACGCCATCTCTCTCAGAATCTTCAGCAACTTGCGGATGGCGGCCACAGCGAGTGCTGCCTTCACTGCAAGGTTGATCACGTGTGCCAGGCATCTGCGCACCTATGTTCAGAAAGACGCGTCCTGCGTCCTGGACGCATGCGTCCAGACGCAGGACGCTGACCCTTGACCTGTAAGACGCACCAAAAGACGCAAGCCCGGGCAGGGCAAAAAAAACCCCCGGGCAGGCCAAAAAAATTGTATAGGGCTTGGGAGAGGGGGGGGGGGGGGGGGGGGGGGGTGTCATACCACAAAATTTCCCCAACCACAAAATTTTCAACACTCTTAGATGCGGTGGAAGAAGAAGGAATGCTCGAGGAAGCCATAGCGGAGTTTAGGTGGTAAGCTAAGCTAAGACCTAAAACCTCTATGGGTTTACGAAAGAGAATTGGTGAGGGGAAAATGAGAAGCCACAAAAGGTTGCCATGCTAAATGTGCTTGGTGGTGGTGGGCTACAAAGGTTGGGATTCGTAGATGCTAAGTGGTTGAGAGGTTTGAGTGATTCAATTTTGGTTTAGTTGTTAGGGAATGTTAGGGGGGCTGGTTTTGAATGGCGAATTGGGCTTGGGATGGGGAAATTTCGCGATTTCGACATTCGCGTCGAAATCGCGAATGCCAAAATCGCAATCGATTTTTTTTTTCGGGCTGCCCGAAAAAAATTTCGACGTGCGTCCTGCGTCCTAGCGTCCGGACGCAGCGTCCGGACGCAGGACGCAGCGTCCTAGCTGCGTCTTTCCGAACATAGCTGCGCACATCACAAAACATTCATGGCGGAGAGAAAGGGAAGTGTGAGTACACATTGCCATAGATCCGAGAAACACTACCACTCTCAAGCCGCATAGGCCCACTCGCCTGTACTACAACCACAACATGTTCACATCACAGGAACAACGCACCCAGACTCCCTCATCGCACAGCCCACGCACACACCCTTTCGTACCGAAAGTGCATGCGCGAGTTGAAGAAGCACTGGCCACCATCCTCCTCCGACATCCACCTGGAAGCGGCAGTGTTGCTGGAGGCGATGTCTGAGGTGAACCCAAAACAACGCGTCTCCAACCCCCACTGCACCACAGTCTCCTCAACCACCCTCGCCATCTGCTTGCCCGTGTGACGCCCGAGAATCTTGCGGAATTCAAACACCATTGTGCGCAGCTGGTAATTCTCGTCGATCAAGTGACCTGTTACCACTAGCCACGCCCTGTTGTTGGGCGACGTCCACATGTCGATGATGGTGAACGACACCCTGCACCCCAGCTCCCCCTCCTTCGCCAGCATCTCCGCAATGGCTGACTGAAGAGCGGCAGCCGCATAGACCACTGTATCGCGGGAAACCGTCCAGCGCGAGGGGATGAAGTTCTTCTGCGCGCAGTTGCGGTTTAGCAGGATGAGTAGCTCACGAAACTGGAGAGGGGTAGAGACAAGGGGGGAGAGGGGAGTAAACGTCAGGGGGATGGGATGAAAATAATATAGCACTGCACTGGGCCACACGCAAACAGTCAACACACAAAGGGACAGACCCGTCCACTAACCACATACTTGCCCAATCATGCATGGGATGGGATGGGGCACTTACAGCCTCGGCCTCGACGATGCGGAAGGGGAGGTCGCAGGTGACCACCAGCTTCGTGATCGCCTGCCGTAGCTACACCGAGGTCAGTTTGGTTGTCATCCACCGCTCCATTCCGCCTGACCCATGACCTCCACCAGTCGCCATCCCTTTCCCCTTGGCGAGCTGCGGCCAAGTCTTGGCATGTGGCCACTGATAGACGTAGCCATCCTGCACTCCCTTGTAGCCCCCACGTGGAAACGTCTCCCCTGGCAAGTGAACGGACGGGGTGTGGTAACGGTGATGCCACACATGCATGTGCGCAGTGTGGAAGCTCGCAAAGTGCCGCTCGCCGGGGGTTGTTGTGGATTGGTTCCACGAAATCCTGTCTGTGCAAATCTTGCACTGACGCTTATCGTCTGCCCCTAACGGTCCGAACATCATTACTTGCCACCCCGTCTTCCTATTACCCTTGCCAGTCCCCTTACTACTCTCAGACCCTCCGTCCTCGTCTAGGAACTCGGGAGCAATCACACCCTCGCCCAAGGGCTCCCCAGTGAACGTGCAGGGATACGCCCGCTCCCTCAACTTGTTGGCCTTCTTCCTCTGCCTCGGCTCCCTAATGGTCACGGCCTTTCTCCCCCCCACCTTAACCCCCACGCTCCCTCCCCCTTCACGCACATGCTGTGATCCCGCCTCTGTTGCCGCCCTTCCACCACCCTCTCCCACCTCCTCCTCCCGCCCCTCTGGCTCCAACCCATCCATCTCGTGGTCTTCATCATCATCATCTCCCCCCTCCCCACCGCCATGCGTCTCTGGGTCCCACGCCGCCTCGCTATCATCCCCGCTCCCCTCAGTGTCCTCCTCCTTCTCGCCCTCACCATCCTCCTCCTCATCCTCCTCCTCACTGCCGCTCTCCGGCTGCGTCGGCGTCTGCCCCGAAAGAGGGGGTCGAGGGCCATCGTAACGGAAAGAGCGACGAGAGGTCGGCGCCGGTACAGTAAGCAACCCCCCAACGAAGATCGCGCCGGCTCCTCCCGGTCCATCCCCTACTCGCCCCTGCATAGGTCGTGGTGGAGATCCCGGTGCGCTGCCCTGAGCCCTGCCTGCACCTCGGCCTATGGATCCACCAGCCCTGGAAGCCATAACTCCGCCCTCGACCCTAAACCCTAAAACACCCTTCCTGCAACGGTAGCGTTGGATGGTGCCGCACGTTCCTAATGCCCGATCCGAATCCTACGGCGTAGGATACGCCCTACTTGAGCCCTTTGCGGAGATGCTCGCTGAACCTTAATAGTAACCCTAAACTCCCTACACTACGTTAAACCCTATGCATAGATCTATCTATCTAATGTCCGTTTAGGGTTCAAGTGTTCAGCGTGCACTTGCTTGCACCTAGAACAAGGAGTCTAGGGCGGCTGTGTGAGGGAGCGCTAAGGCGAAAACGACTTCTGAGTTTGAGCTCACGAAATGAGCTCAAACACAAATTGGCCGCGACCTAAATCTGGTCGCGGCCAATTTTTGACGCGAACATTTTTGGTGTTCGCGTGGCCCCAAGTCGAACACGAACATGTTCGTGTTTGGCTTGGATAGCCGAACTCCTTGGGCGAACGTCGAACATGTTCGGCCGAACACCGAACATGTTCGGCCCGAACCATTTAGGCAAAAAAAAATGCCTGTTCGGTTCGCTTCGAACATGTTCGAGGCGAACCGAACAGGCGTTCGGGATTTTGCTCATCCCTAGATGGCATCAACACCAATGCAAGAGGTCTAGCACACAAGATGGGGCAACAATGCACGCGGCAGACCACGACTACACCATGGCCTCCACCCCTAGCGCGACAAGCATGCCTGCCATGGCCTTCCACGACTAATGAGCCAGTTATACGCTGACGTCAACAGCATTGACTTCTGGATTGAATCTGCAACAGTCCCAAGCCAGCGAGCAGGGGTAGATGCTGGACAGCCCCACCCGGCACTGGCACGCCCGCAACGTGCCCTACCTGCTTTTCGAGCCCTACCAGCCACCTTCGACACTTCTGGCGCTTCCCATGTTTTGGGACCAACTTTAGTCAGTGGCAGCTTATGGAGAGAAGCCACAACTGCCCAAGCGTCTCAAGCGCAAGACGAACCCAAGAGCAAAGTCCAGCCACCATGAGCCGCCGGGGAGTGCGGAACCCCGAGGTCGCCTGTACTGCGAAGTTCGCCCGCGGTGTGCTCTACTCTTGTACAAGCGCAAAATCTGTCATTTCTATGGTTACCACCGGCACTTGCACAGCCACGACCAAAGTTAAAGGAAGGGCGGGTGCCGACTGGGTACCAACAATTGGAGGCACGGCAACCAGAGCACCTAGTGGAAGAACAAGAGGCGCATCTTAGGAGCAAGAACAGGAAAGCACGGTGTGCGGAGAGCAACTCTACAACGGGAGCTAGACTACGGGGTAAGGCACGGCTGTGTGAGTGATCGCAACGTCCCTTGCGTGTTTCTCTAGCAAAAGAATTACACAATGGTTGCAATAACGTTGGCTAAGTTGACTACATGAGAAGCAAGTCTGCCTAGCAAGCAAGCAGGTCGACTTCCAGCGCAGAAGGTCGATGTTCCAGCGCTGCAAAGTCTGCACCTCTTCAGCGCTGCAGAAAGACGGCTCGCCAACACTGCAAGTCGACGGCGTGCCAACGCTGCAGCAAGGCGGCTGTCCAGCATTACACCCGCAAATGACAGCAGTGCACCTACTTCGCAGGTGCTCGTAGTCAGTTGGTGCGACGCGCACCGTCACGTGCATAGCGCAGGTGCCAAGGCGGCCACATGCCGTTGTTTGTGCCTGATGAGCCACGTCGACTTTGGGATACCACTCCGAGGTCGACTTTGCCGCAAACCATCTGGCGACAATCGCGCACCCCGCACAAACTCGTTGCCCTGGTAACTTGATCGACGGGGAAACCAGTAAGTCGGCGTCAACTTGTTCGGTAGAAGTTGACATACTACTGTACGCGCTCGTCAACCACCCAAGTCGACGACCACCAGTCGACTTCACCAAGTTGGCCACTTTTTAAGTCGACCAACTCCAGATCGACCACAGTTGAAGTCGGCCGCCGGCTTCCCGTCGTCGGCGGCTTCGCAGTGGCCCCGTGCAGCTCGACCAAGCCTGTCGACTTGCTCGCCCCAAGTCAGCGTCGCCCACTGTAGTCGGTCGGTTACACCTCCCGCACACCTGGCCACGAAGTCGGCTCCGCCCAAGTGAGGACGGCGCCAACACCCAACTCTCGTTGACACGGTGGAGCTATATATTCCTGCCACAGTGGGTAGGACGGCTGAGTCGAAAGTGGATTCGATAGTGGATTCGATAGTATAGCCTCATCGCCGCACAATTCTAGGTGAGGCGGTAAGCAAATCTGCCGCTTCTGTGCTCAATTTACCGGCGTGGGCTGTGTGGATGTTGGAACACATCCGCGTTCCTGAGGACCGCGTCATAGAGATGTTCAAAGGTGGTCCCTAACAGACCAGCACTGACCCCATCTGGGCACTTGGTCAGAAGGCGGCGGAGATCTTGGGCAGCAGGGTGGGAATCCAGTCCAAGAGGGGTGTTGAGGCAGCAAGGTGTCGGGAACCCAGTGCTGCCTGCACGTCTCCTAGCAGCGTGGACTAAAGGAATTTCGCCCAGGTTGCCTTGTTTGGCGAGTCCTTCAGCAACTGCAAGGCATCCCTAGTGTCAACATGGCGATGGTGATGTGAGAGCACTGACCTCCTCGTAGTATAGTTTTGCCGCTAAAACTTGGTGGAAGGGAATGATTCTGTCCCCCATCGCTTGCAAAGCAAGTCAGGGCGGCGGGCTGACGAGGTGGGAAGAAGCAAGCGCGGGAGGAACATTAGTAACCTCCATCAAGGTTGAGGTTGGATCGGTCACAAGGTAGAGCTAGGGTGTCAGCAAACAGGCCACAAAGGCTTCGCGATGGGCGAGTGGGGGTGTCGGGCAAGGGTTGGCTGGTGACTGTTGCGAAGCGAGACCGAGTCCTAGGTGGAGTTGGTGTCGAAGAGATATTGGCGGGAGGCATGGTCGCCAGGGTGTAGGATTGGATGGGTTGGGACTGGCCTAGACTGCTCCTCATTGGTTGGGGAATCTGTCTCCCGATTCGTATGTACGGCTCAGGTTCCTGTCGCGCTTCATATTTGGGGTGAAGCCTGGATTGTGGATGAGCTTCGTGCGGGTAGTGGATTTTGTCCCACGGCTGGGTTGGCTTCGTCCTTTTGATTTGAGGGAGTCAAACTCCCCTCTTTATCGGGGATAAAAGCTGGGTCACCCGCGGATTTCTTGTCATTCTTGGCACCAAACGATTCATCACCCCCAGCGCCTCGTCCCCATAGGATCCGCAACTAGAGCAAACTAGCTGCTCGTTTGCCTTGTCCCCCCCTTGGCGTAGCTCTAGCCGAGGTGGGGCTACATCTCCCGCCCCTCCCCCCGTCGGACTATTGGCGTCCTCGGCTCACTCCTCAGTCGTAATGGAACCACCTGGTGAACACGACCCGCCGCGGGATTGCACGGCGGACAGCGCTCAACCAATCGCCTCCCGAGCCCTTGTCCTGACGGGCTCGTCAGCCTTTCCTCTGCGCCCAGGGTTGGCGGGATGCTCAGGAATGGCGGGATGCGGCCCTTGCAGTACTCATATCTCCAACTTTCGTGCGAACCCCTAAGTGGTAGCGTTTGACGCTGTCAGTGCTCAAGGTCTCCGCCACAAAACGGGGCTGAGCTTGTGCTGGATGTGGCACCTGGCTCGTATGGCTGCTGTGAGGAAGGAGCCCACTGTGGAGATAGCCTTTGTTGCTGAGGATGTAGCTTCAGACAGCATGTTAAGACAACCCTAGGAGAGTCGAAAATGAGCAGGTAGGTAAGCTAGTAAAAAAAAAGGATTAGAATACATGGCTCAATGCTTTCTGACATCAACAACCTTGCAAACTTGGGATACCTTTAAGTCACCCTGCAAGGCCTTCACTTGGCTGTGCTCTCATATCTTCCCTCCTCTCCACCATTTCTCGTTGGTGCTATTCTTGACCTGTGTCCATCTTTGTCCATTGTCGCAGATTTCTTGACACCAATCAGCTCAGTGGCTCAATCCCTACTGAAATCGGCACCCTTACGGGACTGGAGCAACTGTAAGTAGGTGGTCAACTACAGACTTGAGCTGGTTCAAGTCAAACCTGCTCAATTTCGTGGGCATAGTCGAACGAACCAAACCTTTCGAACCGAACCACTCTGAACAGCATACGGTCCGAAATGGGGATGAGCAAGGTGGCGCGAACCAAACAAGTTTTGTTTTTGAGCTCAAATCGTTCGCCGAACAGTGTTCGATGTTCGCCCGAACACGTTCGTTTTCGGGCCGCTGCTGAAAGTTGCCCGCGACGAACACGAATAGTGTTCGAGGTTCGCCCGAACACGCCTCCACAGGCGAACAGCGAACACCTGTTTTTTCCCAAACTGTTCGCCGAACCAAACAGTGTTCGGTTCGGCAAAAGAGGGTGTTCAACAAGGGGCGAAAACGAACATGTTCGTGTTCGCCCTTTGCTCATCCCTAGTCCGAAACACCCATGGCTAGTGAATTGTTGCTGAAAGCATGCAAAGTAAGCTCTCACTCTTTTTTTTGCCATATCATGGCCACTGCTACAATAAGAGCCTAATAGAGTAGGTAGTTAGGTTGACAAGTTGAAGAATTGGACTAGAGAGTTTTGTCGAGATACATCAAGGAGGTTGGGAAACCCTTACCAACCTCAGGGTGTTTTTGTTTAGAGCAAAAGCTTCAAAATAAACCTGAACTTAAATTTTAAAGTGTACTATGCTTTAAAAATAGACAAATCACAAGGCAGTACTACAACACAAATCCGAGCAAACTCTACCCTACTCCCACGTTTTTTTGTGGGGCATAAAAAAAAAATCGTCGCTCTTTCGCGACAAAGTTTTGGTATAGCAGACAAATGAGGTGTAGGACATTCACAGGATCAGGTTGATCGAGATCAATATTTTTCCCTTCCTTCTTCTGCCCTCCTCCATCTATCCATCAATCTCCATCGTGTTGCCTTTCATGCCTCTGTTGCATTCTCTGAGATTCTCTGTTGCATCCATCAACGTCTCCCCTGGCAAGTGAACGGACGGGGTGTGGTAACGGTGATGCCACACATGCATGTGCGCAGTGTGGAAGCTCGCAAAGTGCCGCTCGCCGGGGGTTGTTGTGGATTGGTTCCACGAAATCCTGTCTGTGCAAATCTTGCACTGACGCTTATCGTCTGCCCCTAACGGTCCGAACATCATTACTTGCCACCCCGGCTTCCTATTACCCTTGCCAGTCCCCTTACTACTCTCAGACCCTCCGTCCTCGTCTAGGAACTCGGGAGCAATCACACCCTCGCCCAAGGGCTCCCCAGTGAACGTGCAGGGATACGCCCGCTCCCTCAACTTGTTGGCCTTCTTCCTCTGCCTCGGCTCCCTAATGGTCACGGCCTTTCTCCCCCCCACCTTAACCCCCACGCTCCCTCCCCCTTCACGCACATGCTGTGATCCCGCCTCTGTTGCCGCCCTTCCACCACCCTCTCCCACCTCCTCCTCCCGCCCCTCTGGCTCCAACCCATCCATCTCATCATCTCCCCCCTCCCCACCGCCATGCGTCTCTGGGTCCCACGCCGCCTCGCTGTCATCCCCGCTCCCCTCAGTGTCCTCCTCCTTTCTCGCCCTCACCATCCTCCTCCTCATCCTCCTCCTCACTGCCGCTCTCCGGCTGCGTCGGCGTCTGCCCCGAAGGAGGGGACCGAGGGCCGTCGTAACGGAAAGAGCGACGAGAGCTCGGCGCTGGTACGGTAAGCAACCCCCCAACGAAGATCGCGCCGGCTCCACCCGGTCCATCCCCTACTCGCCCCTGCATAGGTCGTGGTGGAGATCTCGGTGCGCTGCCCTGAGCCCTGCCTGCACCTCGGCCTATGGATCCACCAGCCCTGGAAGCCATCACTCCGCCCTCGACCCTAAACCCTAAAACCCCCTAAGGCAACGTTAGCGTTGGATGGTGCCGCACGTTCCTAATGCCCGATCCGAATCCTACGGCGAAGGATACGCCCTACTTGAGCCCTTTGCGGAGATGCTCGCTGAACCTTAATAGTAACCCTAAACTCCCTACACTACGTTAAACCCTATGCATAGATCTATCTATCTAATGTCCGTTTAGGGTTCAAGTGTTCAGCGTGCACTTGCTTGCACCTAGAACAAGGAGTCTAGGGCGGCTGTGTGAGGGAGCGCTAAGGCGAAAACGACTTCTGAGTTTGAGCTCACGAAATGAGCTCAAACACAAATTGGCCGCGACCTAAATCTGGTCGCGGCCAATTTTTGACGCGAACATTTTTGGTGTTCGCGTGGCCCCCAAGTCGAACACGAACATGTTCGTGTTTGGCTTGGATAGCCGAAATTAGGCATGATCATTAGGCCCGACCCGACCCGACCCGACCCGACTTGGGTGGGCCAGCCGGGTTCCGTGTCGGGTCGGGTCGGGTCGAAATTGAAAAAAATCCTGGCCCGACCCGGGTATCGGGTGCCGGGTGAGGCGTGACCCGCCCCCGGGTCGGGTCGGGTAGGGGCCGGGTCGGGTCGGGTCGGGCCAGGACCCCATATGAAGTGTGTAGGGGTTTCCTCAGTACTGTCCAGTGTTGCAAAGATTGAATGTTTGTGTAATTTATTATTATATGAATGTCCTCCCATATGTAAACGAACTATTCAAAGTTGCGTTAACTGTTACACGTGTTTGGAAAAATCCTACAAAGGCCTAAAAGCTAACGGAGTCAACTAGTAGTTCGACGCACAGGAATAATAACCAATCAAGTTTTGGTCCGATCACGTTATCTGATGAAGTTAAGGGCATGAGCATCAATTACGAACAAATATCACAACCCCCTCGATTCATCCTCCACTCTCAGGGTGGGATTGGCCGTTGAGGTGCCCTTGGGAGCGAGAGTCCCCGAAGGGTGGTGGTCCTGCCACGTCTTAATCAGCATAGAAGCACGCACTTGGCGAGCTGCCAGTCGGTGTCGCTGCCAAGTAATGATGTTCCTGCTCTGTGAGAATGCGCGCTCACTCGCTGCTGACGAAGTCGGTACCCTTAGATAATCTTTAGCCATCGCCCTCAAGCCCTTCAGTGTCTCCCTGCTGCGCCAATACTCCAATGCGCTTCCACCCCTCTGCCTCCCCTCTGCGAGGTACTGATCCACCTCATCCTCTGGATCCTCCCCCTCTTTGGCCTCCATGGCGTCCCACGCAGCGAACAACTGAGACTGGATGCTGACATTTGCCGATGCATCCACAGCCCCACCCCCTGCCGATGCATGCACCCCTGCACCCCTCGCACTAGTCACCTCCCCACCATCTCCCAGCGCCGTGGTGCTGGCTGCCTGGTACTCTGAAAGGCGCGCCCGTACCAGGGCCTTCACCCTATCAGGTCCTAGCTCCAGTGTTGCCCCTCTCGAATTCCCCTCTGCTGCCCTGGCTCGGTGCTTGAAGGGTGCGAGCTTCTGGCGCGGGTCCAAGAAAGTGGCTATCGCTGCCTCCTCGCTCACACCCCCCATGTGCCGCTCCAGCTTGCTCAAAGCAGCAGTGATCAGCGATGAGCGCAGAGGGGAGATGCCAGGAGTGAGCTGTGCCTTCTCCTGCAGATCAATCAGCGCGTTGTACTGCGGTACAACGGCTGAGAGGGTAGGGTACAGGGAACCCTCGGCGAAGAGGGTGACTTGCTCGAATGGGGTGAGGAAGTCTCGGAGCTCGGCGAGCTCGTCCCAGTGCGCATCCGTCAACCTGATGGCGTCCCACGCCTTCTTAGTCTCCTTGCTGATGGATGACTGGTATGGGTCACATGGGTTGTAAAGATGGAGGCACAGCATGGGATGGTGGCACATGCATGGGATGGTGGCACATGCATGGGATGATGGCACATGCATGGGATGATGGCACATGCATGGGATGGTGGCACATGCATGGGATGGTGGCACATGCATGGGATGATGGCACATGCATGGGATGGTGGCACATGCATGGGATGATGGCACATGCATGGGATGATGGCACATGCATGGGATGGTGGCAGATGCATGGCATGATGGCACATGCATTGGATGGTGGCACATGCATGGGATGATGGCACATGCATGGGATGATGGCACATGCATGGGATGATGGCACATGCATGGGATGATGGCACATGCATGGGATGATGGCACATGCATGGGATGGTGGCACATGCATGGGATGATGGCACATGCATGGGATGATGGCACATGCACGGGATGGTGGCACATGCATGGGATGATGGCACATGCATGGGATGGTGGCACATGCATGGGATGATGGCACATGCATGGGATGGTGGCACATGCATGGGATGATGGCACATGCATGGGATGATGGCACATGCATGGGATGGTGGCACATGCATGGGATGATGGCACATGCATTGGATGGTGGCACATGCATGGGTTGATGGCACATGCATGGGATGATGGCACATGCATGGGATGATGGCACATGCATGGGATGATGGCACATGCATGGGATGATGGCACATGCATGGGATGATGGCACATGCATGGGATGATGGGACATGCATGGGCTGGTGGCAATATTCAAGCCATTCCCACGTTCCCCCAATCACCATAGTCACAAGCGAATGTGAATCCTACCATACGTACATCTGAATCGTCGAAAAACATGGCAATGGGCATGCGCAGCTCGAAGCCCCTGTTCACCATCTGGAGTGTAGAACCCCATCTCGTCGAGCAATCCACGATCAAACGCAACGGACCCGATGGTCGCCGAGAACCCGGAGGACCCTGGGGCCGGGTCGCCGCGTATCCCTTCTGGAGCTCGAAGAAACGATCTGTGCGCAGTGTGGACCAGCCGATGTAGTTCGCAACGTCTCGCAGCCTCTTGAGTGGCTCGGCCACCTCGTCAACCTTCAGTGCAGCTTGCACTGCAAGGTTGACGACGTGCGCCATGCACCTGTTGGGGCAATGCATTGTGCAGAGTGGGTTTAATGTCAGTGTACCACATAAGCACTGCCATAACAAACATGGTGGACTACGCCACCAGTTTATAGCATACCCGTACGGAGACAGCCCCATAGTACCTGAAGCGCCTTCAGCGACTGAGCAGTGGTGGGTGCCTGGGCCGTGAGCCCGGCCTGGCGTCAGGTACACCGGCCAGCAGACGCATCGCCCTGCTGTTGTTCTCGGCGTTGTCACACGTCACGGCGAACAACATCTTCTCCAAGCCCCACTCCCACAACACCTCCTCCAGCTCATCGGCTATCAAGTCCCCCGTATGAGAGCCCTTAAGCTCCCTGAAGTCTATAACAGCCTGTTTCAGCAGGAAATCGCTGGTGACATAGTGGGCAGTCACCCCCATGAAGGCCACGTTGTTCTCACCGGTCCAGATGTCAAAGGTGAGGGACATCCTTCCCGCCAGGCCATCACCCACCAGTAGCTGCCGCATGTCCTCCCTAGCAGCCTCCCCGTATGCCATCATGTCCCGTGCCAAGCGATGGCGTGAGCCGAGCAGTAGCGCAGCTCCCGGGTTCAGCATCTGGACAAATGCTCTGAACTGTAACGCAGGAGTCAAAGGAGGTCGGTAAAAGGATTATGAGGTGCTTCGGGATTAGCCACCAGAATGCAGTGCGGCTGCCCTGCACTTATATGACCACATCAATACGAAGATGAACATGACCAACGGCAATAGAACGCCGTCACTCACCTCGCGACACTCAACAAGTCGAAACGGAAGGTCAGCTGCCGCAAATAGCTGCACCAATCCCTCGCGCAGCTGCTGGCCATGAACACGCGGCGTGACGAATGCGGCCATGCTCATCTGCCTACTCCCACCAACCTCGGATCCGCCAGTCACTGCGCTGTCTGGTGTCTGTACAATCCTGGGCCACGTGGCTGCATGCTCCCAAGGCCACGCTGTCTGGTCGGGGACATCCGGACCCCATCCCCCATCGGGAAACGTCAGGTTGTCTGGCTTGTTTGGATCCTTGAAACGCCGACACCAGATCTGCAGACTGGGGTAGTGGCTCCTCTTGAGGTGTCTCTTCCCCGTGCTCGTGCAACTACCTTTCCAGCTAATCTTCTTCTTGCAAATCTTGCAATTCCTAGCCTCTTTCACATCCTTCTCACTGAACATGCCACGAACCAGCCCGGGTTCTGCATTCCTAAGCACCTCCTCAGTCCATGGGTCCAGCTCCTCATCGGTAGGGGTCCTGCCCGCCCTGTCGGACCTCTGGCTTGCTCCAGCCCCCGCAGACCCACCCAAAGGTGCAACACCTGCCGCAGCGGCGGAGGTACCTGCCCCTGCTGCGCCCGACCCCTCAGAACCACCCGCGGCTGCCCCCTGCGGCTGCGAATTCGACGCCGGCCCGGCCCCTCCAGCTCCTGACCCCACAGGCCCACTCGTGCGTGGCCTCTTTGCTGCTGCACCGCTGGCACCAGCCTGGCTCCCTCCTCTCCCTCCCCAACCCTCATCACCCGATCCTCCACTCGTGCCGGCCGCCTCCCCTGGTGCCGGCCTCCAATCCGGGTCCTTCTCCTTTCCCCGTGTTCCTTGCTCCTCCGTCACTGGGCCAGGTCCTTGAGACTCCCATTCCTGCACCTCTTCACGCCTCCTCGTCGCGATTGCATCGTCCCACCCAATTTCCTGCCCATTGAAGACGCTCCCCAAGCGAAAACTGGCCCTGGAGGCCGGTGTCGGGAGGCCTCCAAGCGAAGCCCCACGAATAGCGCGTGAGCTGCCTTCTTCCCCCTCCATTCGCGTGCAAGCGGCGTCTATTACGTTTCGGACCTTGGAGTCGCGACGTTTTTGTAATGGCGCAGGCCTAGACAATTGGGGGTCGCGTCCCTAAAGATGCGGGCGTGGTAGGCGCGCAGTGGGCGATTTGAACGCGGGGCCAGAGTTTACACGCGTATGAGAGCTAGGAATAACTAAGTTTATAAAATCGAAAATCTGTGGTTGGTCGCGCTAGGCTAAGAAGTCCATTCCGCCAACATTGAAACACTTGAAATAGGGTTCCTAAACATGGGCACTGGTTTAGAGAGTTCTAGAGCTTGAGAACGAGCTATTGCTAGTTGCCTAGGTGTAGCAGATCGAACTCAATGTCGAGGGACCAAAAAACCCCAAGACATTGACGTCGCGATCTGTTTAGGTTCGAATTGTCGTGGGAGAGAAACTCGGGTCGGGCATTTGGCCCGACCCGACTTAGGGAGCGGTACCCGATGTCGAGTCGGGTCAAATTTCGGGTCAAAAACTGACCCTACCCGACCCGACCCGGTTTCGGGTGTCAAGTCGGCTCGACCCGGCCGGGTAAACCCGACCCGACCCGCCCGGGTCAGCCCTTCAAAGTGCCTGACCCGACCCGGGTCAAAACCCGGGTCGGGTCGGGTCGGCCCGACCCGCCGGGCCAGGATGATCATGCATAGCCGAAATCCTGGGGCGAACGTCGAACATGTTCGGCCCGAACCATTTAGGCAAAAAAAACTGCCTGTTCGGTTCGCCTCGAACATGTTTGAGGCGAACCGAACAGGCGTTCGGGATTTTGCTCATCCCTAGATGGCATCAACACCAATGCAAGAGGTCTAGCACACAAGATGGGGCAACAATGCACACGGCAGACCACGACTACACCATGGCCTCCACCCCTAGCGCGACAAGCATGCCTGCCATGGCCTTCCACGACTAATGAGCCAGTTATACGCTGACGTCAACAGCATTGACTTCTGGATTGAATTTGCAACAGTCCCAAGCCAGCGAGCAGGGGTAGATGCTGGACAGCCCCACCCGGCACTGGCGCGCCCGCAACGTGCCCTACCTGCTTTTCGAGCCCTACCAGCCACCTTCGACACTTCTGGCGCTTCCCATGTTTTGGGACCAACTTTAGTCAATGGCAGCTTATGGAGAGAAGCCACAACTGCCCAAGCGTCTCAAGCGCAAGACGAACCCAAGAGCAAAGTCCAGCCACCATGAGCCGCCGGGGAGTGCGGAACCCCGAGGTCGCCTGTACTGCGAAGTTCGCCCGCGGTGTGCTCTACTCTTGTACAAGCGCAAAATCTGTCATTTCTATGGTTACCACCGGCACTTGCACAGCCACGACCAAAGTTAAAGGAAGGGCGGGTGCCGACTGGGTACCAACAATTAGAGGCACGGCAACCGGAGCACCTGGTGGAAGAACAAGAGGCGCATCTTAGGAGCAAGAACAGGAAAGCACGGTGTGCGGAGAGCAACTCTACAACGGGAGCTAGACTACGGGGTAAGGCACGGTTGTGTGAGTGATCGCAACGTCCCTTGCGTGTTTCTCTAGCAAAAGAATTACACAGTGGTTGCAATAACGTTGGCTAAGTTGACTACATGAGAAGCAAGTCTGCCTAGCAAGCAAGCAGGTCGACTTCCAGCGCAGAAGGTCGATGTTCCAGCGCTGCAAAGTCCGCACCTCTTCAGCGCTGCAGAAAGACGGCTCGCCAACACTGCAAGTTGACGGCGTGCCAACGCTGCAGCAAGGCGGCTGTCCAGCATTACACCCGCAAATGACAACAGTGCACCTACTTCGCAGGTGCTCGTAGTCGGTTGGTGCGACGCGCACCGTCACGTGCATAGCGCAGGTGCCAAGGCGGCCACATGCCGTTGTTTGTGCCTGATGAGCCACGTCGACTTTGGGATACCACTCCGAGGTCGACTTTGCCGCAAACCATCTGGCGACAATCGCGCACCCCGCACAAACTCGTTGCCCTGGTAACTTGATCGACGGGGAAACCAGTAAGTCGGCGTCAACTTGTTCGGTAGAAGTTGACATACTACTGTACGCGCTCGTCAACCACCCAAGTCGACGACCACCAGTCGACTTCACCAAGTTGGCCACTTTTTAAGTCGACCAACTCCAGATCGACCACAGTTGAAGTCGGCCGCCGGCTTCCCGTCGTCGGCGGCTTCGCAGTGGCCCCGTGCAGCTCGACCAAGCCTGTCGACCTGCTCGCCCCAAGTCAGCGTCGCCCACTGTAGTCGGTCGGCTACACCTCCCGCACACCTGGCCTCGAAGTCGGCTCCGCCCAAGTGAGGACGGCGCCAACACCCAACTCCCGTTGACACGGTGGAGCTATATATTCCTGCCACAGTGGGTAGGACGGCTGAGTCGAAAGTGGATTCGATAGTATAGCCTCATCGCCGCACAATTCTAGGTGAGGCGGTAAGCAAATCTGCCGCTTCTGTGCTCAATTTACCGGCGTGGGCTGTGTGGATGTTGGAACACATCCGCGTTCCTGAGGACCGCGTCATAGAGATGTTCAAAGGTGGTCCCTAACAGACCAGCACTGACCCCATCTGGGCACTTGGTCAGAAGGCGGCGGAGATCTTGGGCAGCAGGGTGGGAATCCAGTCCAAGAGGGGTGTTGAGGCAGCAAGGTGTCGGGAACCCAGTGCTGCCTGCACGTCTCCTAGCAGCGTGGACTAAAGGAATTTCGCCCAGGTTGCCTTGTTTGGCGAGTCCTTCAGCAACTGCAAGGCATCCCTAGTGTCAACATGGCGATGGTGATGTGAGAGCACTGACCTCCTCGTAGTATAGTTTTGCCGCTAAAACTTGGTGGAAGGGAATGATTCTGTCCCCCATCGCTTGCAAAGCAAGTCAGGGCGGCGGGCTGACGAGGTGGGAAGAAGCAAGCGCGGGAGGAACATTAGTAACCTCCATCAAGGTTGAGGTTGGATCGGTCACAAGGTAGAGCTAGGGTGTCAGCAAACAGGCCACAAAGGCTTCGCGATGGGCGAGTGGGGGTGTCGGGCAAGGGTTGGCTGGTGACTGTTGCGAAGCGAGACCGAGTCCTAGGTGGAGTTGGTGTCGAAGAGATATTGGCGGGAGGCATGGTCGCCAGGGTGTAGGATTGGATGGGTTGGGACTGGCCTAGACTGCTCCTCATTGGTTGGGGAATCTGTCTCCCGATTCGTATGTACGGCTCAGGTTCCTGTCGCGCTTCATATTTGGGGTGAAGCCTGGATTGTAGATGAGCTTCGTGCGGGTAGTGGATTTTGTCCCACGACTGGGTTGGCTTCGTCCTTTTGAGTTGAGGGAGTCAAACTCCCCTCCTTATCGGGGATCTAAGCTGGGTCACCCGCGGATTTCTTGTCATTCTTGGCACCAAACGATTCATCACCCCCAGCGCCTCGTCCCCATAGGATCCGCAACTAGAGCAAACTAACTGCTCGTTTGCCTTGTCCCCCCCTTGGCGTAGCTCTAGCCGAGGTGGGGCTACATCTCCCGCCCCTCCCCCCGTCGGACTATTGGCGTCCTCGGCTCACTCCTCAGTCGTAATGGAACCACCTGGTGAACACGACCCGCCGCGGGATTGCACGGCAGACAGCGCTCAACCAATCGCCTCCCGAGCCCTTGTCCTGACGGGCTCGTCAGCCTTTCCTCTGCGCCCAGGGTTGGCGGGATGCTCAGGAATGGCGGGATGCGGCCCTTGCAGTACTCATATCTCCAACTTTCGTGCGAACCCCTAAGTGGTAGCGTTTGACGCTGTCAGTGCTCAAGGTCTCCGCCACGAAACAGGGTTGAGCTTGTGCTGGATGTGGCACCTGGCTCGTATGGCTGCTGTGAGGAAGGAGCCCACTGTGGAGATAGCCTTTGTTGCTGAGGATGTAGCTTCAGACAGCATGTTAAGACAACCCTAGGAGAGTCGAAAATGAGCAGGTAGGTAAGTTAGTAAAAAAATAGGATTAGAATACATGGCTCAATGCTTTCTGACATCAACAACCTTGCAAACTTGGGATACCTTTAAGTCACCCTGCAAGGCCTTCACTTGGCTGTGCTCTCATATCTTCCCCCCTCTCCACCATTTCTCGTTGGTGCTATTCTTGACATGTGTCCATCTTTGTCCATTGTCGCAGATTTCTTGACAGCAATGAGCTCAATGGCTCAATCCCTACTGAAATCGGCACCCTTACGAGACTGCAGCTACTGTAAGTAGGTGGTCAACTACAGACTTGAGCTGGTTCAAGTCAAACCTGCTCAATTTCGTGGGCATAGTCGAACGAACCAAACCATTTCGGATTTCTTGTCATTCTTGGCACCAAACGATTCATCACCCCCAGCGCCTCGTCCCCATAGGATCCGCAACTAGAGCAAACTAGCAGCTCGTTTGCCTTGTCCCCCCCTTGGCGTAGCTCTAGCTGAGGTGGGGCTACATCTCGCGCCCCGCCCCCCGTCGGACTATTGGCGTCCTCGGCTCACTCCTCAGTCGTAATGGAACCACCTGGTGAACACGACCCGCCGCGGGATTGCACGGCGGACAGCTCTCAACCAATCGCCTCCCAAGCCCTTGTCCCGACGGGCTCGTCAGCATTTCCTCTGCGCCCAGGGTTGGTGGGATGCTCAGGAATGGCGGGATGCGGCCCTTGCAGTACTCATATCTCAAACTTTCGTGCGAACCCCTAAGTGGTAGCGTTTGACGCTGTCAGTGCTCAAGGTCTCCGCCACGAAACGGGGTTGAGCTTGTGCTGGATGTGGCACCTGGCTCGTATGGCTGCTGTGAGGAAGGAGCCCACTGTGGAGATAGCCTTTGTTGCTGAGGATGTAGCTTCAGACAGCATGTTAAGACAACCCTAAGAGAGTCGTAAAAAATTAGGACTAGAATACATGGCTCAATGCTTTCTGACATCAACTACCTTGAAAACCTGGGATACATTCAAGCACCCTGCAAGGCCTTCACTTGGCTGTGCTCTCATATCTTCCCTTCTCTCCACCATTTCTCGTTGGTGCTATTCTTGACCTGTGTCCATCCTTGTCCATCGTCGCAGATGTCTTGAGAGCAATCAGCTCAGTGGCTCAATCCCTACTTCAATCGGCACCCTTACAAGACTGCAGGAACTGTAAGTAGGTGGTCAACTACAGACTTGAGTCAAACCTGCTCAATTTCGTGGGCATAGTCGAACGAACCAAACCATTTCGAACTGAACCACTCTGAACAGCATACGGTCCGAAATAGGGATGAGCAAGGTGGCTCGAGGCGAACCGAACAATTTTTGTTTTTGAGCTCAAATCGTTCGCCGAACAGTGTTCGATGTTCGCCCGAACACGTTCGTGTTCGGGCCGCTGCTGAAATTTGCCCGCGACGAACACGAACAGTGTTCGAGGTTCGCCCGAACACGCCTCCACAGGCGAACAGCGAACACCTGTTTTTTCCTAAAGTGTTCGCCGAACCAAACAGTGTTCGGTTCGGCAAAAGAGGGTGTCCGACAAGGGGCGAAGACGAACATGTTCGTGTTCGCCCTTTGCTCATCCATAGTCCGAAACACCCATGGCCAGTGAATTGTTGCTGAAAGCATGCAAAGTAAGCTCTCACTCTTTTTTTTTATTTTTTTTTTTGTTTGTTTTATTTTTTTTTTGCCATATCATGGCCACTGCTACAATAAGAGCCTAATAGAGTAGGTAGTTAGGTTGACAAGTTGAAGAATTGGACTAGAGAGTTTTGTCGAGATACATCAAGGAGGTTGGGAAACCCTAACCAACCTCAGGGTGTTTTTGTTTAGAGCAAAAGCTTCAAAATAAACCTGAACTTAAATTTTAAAGTGTACTATGCTTTAAAAATAGACAAATCACAAGGCAGTACTACAACACAAATCCGAGCAAACTCTAGCCTACTCCCACAGCAAACTTGTTATACACTGTAACCAAAAAAACGTTCACGAACACACACCTTACTGCACCCCAAACATGGGCGAGTCATCCTGGCCCGACCCGACCCGACCCGTACCCGGGTCCAAGTTGACCCGAGTGTGTGGGCCCGGGTCGGGCCAGAACAGTCTGGAATCTGGCCCGAGCCTGACCCGACCCGACCCGACCCGGCAGCCTGTGTGGCCCGGCCAAGTCGGGTCGGGTCGGGTCGGGCCGGGCTGGTTGCTCATCTCTAGTTGGTTGGATCAAGCATACCCGAAATCGGGTCGGGCAGCTACACATGAGGAAAAGAAAAAATAACCTCACTGTGTATCAATCGATGTAACTGATGTTCTGCTTTTCGGCACGAAAAATTAGCGCAAAAACTTGGTATAGCTGACAAATTAGTTGTAGGACATTGATGGGATCAAGTTGATCGAGACCTAGAACTTCTAGATCTTGTTCTTCATTTGGCTGTCAAAATTTCAGATCTCAAATTGGGTGGTTTTTTTGGATTCAGTGCAGTGATTTCGGTTACGGGAGGGGGGATTGGTTGGAGACGAAGTTGTGAACAAATCTGTGGGCTTTGGGTTACAAATTCAAATTTGACCTAGTTCTTTCTCTCCCCAATGTCTTTTTTGTTTTTATCAAGCCGTTGTTTTGTTTTGTTTTGTTTTTTTTTTTCTCCCTTTTTTCATGCTCGACGAGTTCTGTATCTTGACCCGATTTCGGGTTGGGTCGACCCGACGAGTCAGCATTACCCGAAGAAAATAACCCCTTTCGCGTATCGGGTCGACCCGACCCTGGCTGGGAGGGCATCAGTATCTCTAACCCGACCCGGCCAAAAGTCGTGACGGGTCGGGTTACTCCAACCAACAGGGTCGTCTGCCCATGTTAGAGGAGGTAGGTAAGCGAGTCAATGGTTTGGTGTAGGATACAAGGCTCAATTGTTTCCGAAATCAGCAACCTTGCAAACCTATAATCCACCCTGCAAGGCCTTTTCTTCGGTGTGCTCTTATATCTTCCTTTCTCCTCCCCACCATTTTTCCCCTTGATGCTTATCCTGACCCATGTCCATCCTTGTTCATTGTCGCAGATTTCTTCAAAACAATCAGCTCAGTGGCTCAATCCCTACTGCAATCAGCACCCTTACGAACCTGCAGACGCTGTAAGTAGGTGGTGAGCAAGTACAGAACATGAGATGGTTCGTGTCAAACTGCTCGAAGTCGTGGGCATAGTCGAATGAACCAAACCATTTCAGATTGAAAGCTTACGGTAGTTTTCTAGTTTGAGACTAAATGGGTTCTAGTTCAGTTGCCACTATAGGGAAAATCCCCTTTGCGGACCGAACATGTTTGAGTTTGCGACGAACAGTGAGGTCTTCACCCATGAGAAGTAAGGTTCGCAACGAAGTGAACATGTTCGGCTCGTGGCTAAGGGGTGTTCACAAACATGTTCGAGTCATGGCTAATGGGAGTTCACGATGATGACTGAGTTCGAGCATTGCTCATGTAAAAACCTTAGGTTGGTTGAATTAAGCATATCCAAATTTGAGTCGGTAGTTACACACGAGGAAAAGATATTTTTTCCTCACTGTTTTTCAAAATATGACATCGATATTTTTTTGTCGGGCATAAAAAAAAATCGTCGCTCTTTCGCGACAAAGTTTTGGTATAGCAGACAAATGAGGTGTAGGACATTCACAGGATCAGGTTGATCGAGATCAATATTTTTCCCTTCCTTCTTCTGCCCTCCTCCATCTATCCATCAATGTCCATCGTGTTGCCTTTCATGCCTCTGTTGCATTCTCTGAGATTTCGCCTTCCAACAGAGTTGCTTGCTCCTATCCGTTGGTCGTTAGCATGCAAAGTTGAGCTTCCTATAT
Organism: Closterium sp. NIES-65; assembly: GCA_948144175.1. Classification (NCBI taxonomy): domain Eukaryota; kingdom Viridiplantae; phylum Streptophyta; class Zygnematophyceae; order Desmidiales; family Closteriaceae; genus Closterium; species Closterium sp. NIES-65. The sequence goes on along the minus strand of CANXME010002365.1, from coordinate 106,620 downwards.
CTACCACATGCCCATTCAAACTCATCTTTGCAGAGTACTTTCTGAGAACCAGCTCAGTGGCACAATTCCTGCTGCAATCGGCAACCTTGCAGGACTGGACAATCTGTAAGCACCGAGCAAGGCCTTTGCTTGGCTGTACTCCAGGTTCTCCTCGCTACTCTCCGCCGTTTTTCTTCCCTTCAATTCTATTCCTGACCCATGCACTCCATTTCCCCCTCTTATTTCTTATCCATTTGCATCAGCTCCTGATCACCAACCTCTCCTCGCTGTATCGGTGGTCTTGATACTAGTAGTGTGCATGCGACAAGAGCATGTGATTGTGGAGTGTAAGGTAGAAGTTGTTTTGGGGTGTCGATTGACCACTCACTGCAGTGTCTGTCACGAACAGGGAAATGAGTATGACACGACTCTGGCTAACACCTTTGTGCCGGTTGGTAAGCGAGACTGAAGCCACACAGCTCTTTAGAGCGGAGGGTTCGAGTGCCTGTTGGTCTCAGATTCCGGGCAACTGGCAAAGCACTCTTTCAAACCCTTTTACGAGCGTAAGCCCCATTTCCTACATTCTGTCCCCGGTTCTTTCCTGTCCCTCTTGAAAGATCTTGCTCAATAGTTTTTCTGCGCGTTCAGGGTCCGCTGAAGGCCCAAGAACTTCCCTGAGCGCTGCGGCGAGCCTATCCACGACGCCATCTCTCTCAGAATCTTCAGCAACTTGCAGATGGCGGTCACAGCGAGTGCTGCCTTCACTGCAAGGTTGATCACGTGTGCCAGGCATCTGCACACATCACAAAACATTCATGGCGGAGAGAAAGGGAAGTGTGAGTACACATTGCCATAGATCCGAGAAACACTACCACTCTCAAGCCGCATAGGCCCACTCGTCTGTACTACAACCACAACATGTTCACATCACAGGAACGACGCACCCAGACTCCCTCATCGCACAGCCCACGCACACACCCTTTCGTACCGGAAGTGCATGCGCGAGTTGAAGAAGCACTGGCCATCACCCTCCTCCGACATCCACCTGAAAGCGGCAGTGTTGCTGGAGGCGTTGTCCGAGGTGAACCCAAAACAACGCGTCTCCAACCCCCATTGCACCACAGTCTCCTCAACCACCCTCGTCATCTGCTTGCCCGTGTGACGCCCGAGAATCTCGCAGAATGCAAACACCATTGTGCGCAGCAGGTAATTCTCGTCGATCCAGTGACCCGTTACCACTAGCCACGCCCTGTTGTTGGGCGACGTCCACATGTCGATGATGGTGAACGACACCCTGCACCCCAGCTCCCCCTCCTTCGCCACCATCTCCGCAATGGCTGACTGAAGAGCGGCAGCCGCATAGACCACTGTATCGCGGGAAACCGTCCAGCGCGAGGGGATGAAGTTCTTCTGCGCGCAGTCGCGGTTTAGCAGGATGAGTAGCTCACGAAACTGGAGAGGGGTAGAGACAAGGGGGGAGAGGGGAGTAAACGTCAAGGGGATGGAATGAAAATAATATAACACTGCACTGGGCCACACGCAAACAGTCAACACACAAAGGGACAGACCCGTCCACTAACCACATACTTGCCCAATCATGCATGGGATGGGATGGGGCACTTACAGCCTCGACCTCGACGATGCGGAAGGGGAGGTCGCAGGTGACCACCAGCTTCGTGATCGCCTGCCGTAGCTGCTCCGAGGTCAGTTTGGTTGTCATCCACCGCTCCATCCCGCCTTACCCATGACCTCCACCAGTCGCCATCCCTTTCCCCTTGGCGAGCTGCGGCCAAGTCTTGGCATGTGGCCACTGATAGACGTAGCCATCCTGCACTCCCTTGTAGCCCCCACGTGGAAACGTTTCCCCTGGCAAGTGAACGGACAGGGTGTGGTAACGGTGATGCCACACATGCATGTGCGCAGTGTGGAAGCTCGCAAAGTGCCGCTCGCCGGGGGTTGTTGTGGATTGGTTCCACGAAATCCTGTCTGTGCAAATCTTGCACTGACGCTTATCGTCTGCCCCTAACGGTCCGAACATCATTACTTGCCACCCCGGCTTCCTATTACCCTTGCCAGTCCCCTTACTACTCTCAGACCCTCCGTCCTCGTCTAGGAACTCGGGAGCAATCACACCCTCGCCCAAGGGCTCCCCAGTGAACGTGCAGGGATACGCCCGCTCCCTCAACTTGTTGGCCTTCTTCCTCTGCCTCGGCTCCCTAATGGTCACGGCCTTTCTCCCCCCCACCTTAACCCCCACGCTCCCTCCCCCTTCACGCACATGCTGTGATCCCGCCTCTGTTGCCGCCCTTCCACCACCCTCTCCCACCTCCTCCTCCCGCCCCTCTGGCTCCAACCCATCCATCTCGTGGTCTTCATCATCATCATCTCCCCCCTCCCCACCGCCATGCGTCTCTGGGTCCCACGCCGCCTCGCTATCATCCCCGCTCCCCTCAGTGTCCTCCTCCTTCTCGCCCTCACCATCCTCCTCCTCATCCTCCTCCTCACTGCCGCTCTCCGGCTGCGTCGGCGTCTGCCCCGAAAGAGGGGGTCGAGGGCCATCGTAACGGAAAGAGCGACGAGAGGTCGGCGCCGGTACAGTAAGCAACCCCCCAACGAAGATCGCGCCGGCTCCTCCCGGTCCATCCCCTACTCGCCCCTGCATAGGTCGTGGTGGAGATCCCGGTGCGCTGCCCTGAGCCCTGCCTGCACCTCGGCCTATGGATCCACCAGCCCTGGAAGCCATAACTCCGCCCTCGACCCTAAACCCTAAAACACCCTTCCTGCAACGGTAGCGTTGGATGGTGCCGCACGTTCCTAATGCCCGATCCGAATCCTACGGCGTAGGATACGCCCTACTTGAGCCCTTTGCGGAGATGCTCGCTGAACCTTAATAGTAACCCTAAACTCCCTACACTACGTTAAACCCTATGCATAGATCTATCTATCTAATGTCCGTTTAGGGTTCAAGTGTTCAGAGTGCACTTGCTTGCACCTAGAACAAGGAGTCTAAGGCGGCTGTGTGAGGGAGCGCTAAGGCGAAAACGACTTCTGAGTTTGAGCTCACGAAATGAGCTCAAACACAAATTGGCCGCGACCTAAATCTGGTCGCGGCCAATTTTTGACGCGAACATTTTTGGTGTTCGCGTGGCCCCCAAGTCGAACACGAACATGTTCGTGTTTGGCTTGGATAGCCGAACTCCTTGGGCGAACGTCGAACATGTTCGGCCGAACACCGAACATGTTCGGCCCGAACCATTTAGGCAAAAAAAAATGCCTGTTCGGTTCGCTTCGAACATGTTCGAGGCGAACCGAACAGGCGTTCGGGATTTTGCTCATCCCTAGATGGCATCAACACCAATGCAAGAGGTCTAGCACACAAGATGGGGCAACAATGCACGCGGCAGACCACGACTACACCATGGCCTCCACCCCTAGCGCGACAAGCATGCCTGCCATGGCCTTCCACGACTAATGAGCCAGTTATACGCTGACGTCAATAGCATTGACTTCTGGATTGAATCTGCAACAGTCCCAAGCCAGCGAGCAGGGGTAGATGCTGGACAGCCCCACCCGGCACTGGCACGCCCGCAACGTGCCCTACCTGCTTTTCGAGCCCTACCAGCCACCTTCGACACTTCTGGCGCTTCCCATGTTTTGGGACCAACTTTAGTCAGTGGCAGCTTATGGAGAGAAGCCACAACTGCCCAAGCGTCTCAAGCGCAAGACGAACCCAAGAGCAAAGTCCAGCCACCATGAGCCGCCGGGGAGTGCGGAACCCCGAGGTCGCCTGTACTGCGAAGTTCGCCCGCGGTGTGCTCTACTCTTGTACAAGCGCAAAATCTGTCATTTCTATGGTTACCACCGGCACTTGCACAGCCACGACCAAAGTTAAAGGAAGGGCGGGTGCCGACTGGGTACCAACAATTAGAGGCACGGCAACCGGAGCACCTGGTGGAAGAACAAGAGGCGCATCTTAGGAGCAAGAACAGGAAAGCACGGTGTGCGGAGAGCAACTCTACAACGGGAGCTAGACTACGGGGTAAGGCACGGTTGTGTGAGTGATCGCAACGTCCCTTGCGTGTTTCTCTAGCAAAAGAATTACACAGTGGTTGCAATAACGTTGGCTAAGTTGACTACATGAGAAGCAAGTCTGCCTAGCAAGCAAGCAGGTCGACTTCCAGCGCAGAAGGTCGATGTTCCAGCGCTGCAAAGTCCGCACCTCTTCAGCGCTGCAGAAAGACGGCTCGCCAACACTGCAAGTCGACGGCGTGCCAACGCTGCAGCAAGGCGGCTGTCCAGCATTACACCCGCAAATGACAACAGTGCACCTACTTCGCAGGTGCTCGTAGTCAGTTGGTGCGACGCGCACCGTCACGTGCATAGCGCAGGTGCCAAGGCGGCCACATGCCGTTGTTTGTGCCTGATGAGCCACGTCGACTTTGGGATACCACTCCGAGGTCGACTTTGCCGCAAACCATCTGGCGACAATCGCGCACCCCGCACAAACTCGTTGCCCTGGTAACTTGATCGACGGGGAAACCAGTAAGTCGGCGTCAACTTGTTCGGTAGAAGTTGACATACTACTGTACGCGCTCGTCAACCACCCAAGTCGACGACCACCAGTCGACTTCACCAAGTTGGCCACTTTTTAAGTCGACCAACTCCAGATCGACCACAGTTGAAGTCGGCCGCCGGCTTCCCGTCGTCGGCGGCTTCGCAGTGGCCCCGTGCAGCTCGACCAAGCCTGTCGACCTGCTCGCCCCAAGTCAGCGTCGCCCACTGTAGTCGGTCGGCTACACCTCCCGCACACCTGGCCACGAAGTCGGCTCCGCCCAAGTGAGGACGGCGCCAACACCCAACTCCCGTTGACACGGTGGAGCTATATATTCCTGCCACAGTGGGTAGGACGGCTGAGTCGAAAGTGGATTCGATAGTATAGCCTCATCGCCGCACAATTCTAGGTGAGGCGGTAAGCAAATCTGCCGCTTCTGTGCTCAATTTACCGGCGTGGGCTGTGTGGATGTTGGAACACATCCGCGTTCCTGAGGACCGCGTCATAGAGATGTTCAAAGGTGGTCCCTAACGGACCAGCACTGACCCCATCTGGGCACTTGGTCAGAAGGCGGCGGAGATCTTGGGCAGCAGGGTGGGAATCCAGTCCAAGAGGGGTGTTGAGGCAGCAAGGTGTCGGGAACCCAGTGCTGCCTGCACGTCTCCTAGCAGCGTGGACTAAAGGAATTTCGCCCAGGTTGCCTTGTTTGGCGAGTCCTTCAGCAACTGCAAGGCATCCCTAGTGTCAACATGGCGATGGTGATGTGAGAGCACTGACCTCCTCGTAGTATAGTTTTGCCGCTAAAACTTGGTGGAAGGGAATGATTCTGTCCCCCATCGCTTGCAAGGCAAGTCAGGGCGGCGGGCTGACGAGGTGGGAAGAAGCAAGCGCGGGAGGAACATTAGTAACCTCCATCAAGGTTGAGGTTGGATCGGTCGCAAGCTAGGGTGTCAGCAAACAGGCCACAAAGGCTTCGCGATGGGCGAGTGGGGGTGTCGGGCAAGGGTTGGCTGGTGACTGTTGCGAAGCGAGACCGAGTCCTAGGTGGAGTTGCTGTCGAAGAGATATTGGCGGGAGGCATGGTCGCCAGGGTGTAGGATTGGATGGGTTGGGACTGGCCTAGACTGCTCCTCATTGGTTGGGGAATCTGTCTCCCGATTCGTATGTACGGCTCAGGTTCCTGTCGCGCTTCATATTTGGGGTGAAGCCTGGATTGTGAAGCCTCTTTATCGGGGATAAAAGCTGGGTCACCCGCGGATTTCTTGTCATTCTTGGCACCAAACGATTCATCACCCCCAGCGCCTCGTCCCCATAGGATCCGCAACTAGAGCAAACTAGCTGCTCGTTTGCCTTGTCCCCCCCTTGGCGTAGCTCTAGCCGAGGTGGGGCTACATCTCCCGCCCCTCCCCCCGTCGGACTATTGGCGTCCTCGGCTCACTCCTCAGTCGTAATGGAACCACCTGGTGAACACGACCCGCCGCGGGATTGCACGGCGGACAGCGCTCAACCAATCGCCTCCCGAGCCCTTGTCCTGACGGGCTCGTCAGCCTTTCCTCTGCGCCCAGGGTTGGCGGGATGCTCAGGAATGGCGGGATGCGGCCCTTGCAGTACTCATATCTCCAACTTTCGTGCGAACCCCTAAGTGGTAGCGTTTGACGCTGTCAGTGCTCAAGGTCTCCGCCACAAAACGGGGCTGAGCTTGTGCTGGATGTGGCACCTGGCTCGTATGGCTGCTGTGAGGAAGGAGCCCACTGTGGAGATAGCCTTTGTTGCTGAGGATGTAGCTTCAGACAGCATGTTAAGACAACCCTAGGAGAGTCGAAAATGAGCAGGTAGGTAAGCTAGTAAAAAAAAAGGATTAGAATACATGGCTCAATGCTTTCTGACATCAACAACCTTGCAAACTTGGGATACCTTTAAGTCACCCTGCAAGGCCTTCACTTGGCTGTGCTCTCATATCTTCCCTCCTCTCCACCATTTCTCGTTGGTGCTATTCTTGACCTGTGTCCATCTTTGTCCATTGTCGCAGATTTCTTGACAGCAATCAGCTCAGTGGCTCAATCCCTACTGAAATCGGCACCCTTACGAGACTGGAGCAACTGTAAGTAGGTGGTCAACTACAGACTTGAGCTGGTTCAAGTCAAACCTGCTCAATTTCGTGGGCATAGTCGAACGAACCAAACCATTTCGAACCGAACCACTCTGAACAGCATACGGTCCGAACCGAAACACCCATGGCTAGTGAATTGTTGCTGAAAGCATGCAAAGTAAGCTCTCACTCTTTTTTTTTTTTTTTTTTTTTTTTTTTTTTTTTTGCCATATCATGGCCACTGCTACAATAAGAGCCTAATAGAGTAGGTAGTTAGGTTGACAAGTTGAAGAATTGGACTAGAGAGTTTTGTCGAGATACATCAAGGAGGTTGGGAAACCCTAACCAACCTCAGGGTGTTTTTGTTTAGAGCAAAAGCTTCAAAATAAACCTGAACTTAAATTTTAAAGTGTACTATGCTTTAAAAATAGACAAATCACAAGGCAGTACTACAACACAAATCCGAGCAAACTCTAGCCTATTCCCACGTTTTTTTGTCGGGCATAAAAAAAAAATCGTCGCTCTTTCGCGACAAAGTTTTGGTATAGCAGACAAATGAGGTGTAGGACATTCACAGGATCAGGTTGATCGAGATCAATATTTTTCTTTTCCTTCTTCTGTCCTCTGTCTTTCTTTTTTTCCATCAATGTCCATCGTGTTGCCTTTCATGCCTCTGTTGCATTCTCTGAGATTTCGCCTTCCAACAGAGTTGCTTGCTCCTATCCGTTGGTCGTTAGCATGCAAAGTTGAGCTTCCTATATCTACCACATGCCCATTCAAACTCATCTTTGCAGAGAACTTTCTGAGAACCAGCTCAGTGGCACAATTCCTGCTGCAATCGGCAACCTTGCAGGACTGGACAATCTGTAAGCACCGAGCAAGGCCTTTGCTTGGCTGTACTCCAGGTTCTCCTCGCTACTCTCCGCCGTTTTTCTTCCCTTCAATTCTATTCCTGACCCATGCACTCCATTTCCCCCTCTTATTTCTTATCCATTTGCATCAGCTCCTGATCACCAACCTCTCCTCGCTGTATCGGTGGTCTTGATACTAGTAGTGTGCATGCGACAAGAGCATGTGATTGTGGAGTGTAAGGTAGAAGTTGTTTTGGGGTGTCGATTGACCACTCACTGCAGTGTCTGTCACGAACAGGGAAATGAGTATGACACGACTCTGGCTAACACCTTTGTGCCGGTTGGTAAGCGAGACTGAAGCCACACAGCTCTCTAGAGCCGAGGGTTAGAGTGCCTGTTGGTCTCAGGTTCCGGGCAACTGGCAAAGCACTCTTTCAAACCCTTTTACGAGCGTAAGCCCCATTTCCTACATTCTGTCCCCGGTTCTTTCCTGTCCCTCTTGAAAGATCTTGCTCAATAGTTTTTCACACATCCCTTCATGCTTTGCTCCCATTCCTACTTTAACCTTCCATTCTTTCCAATCCCAAAACCTCAATGTCTTAGCATATTTCTTGCATCACTGTCTTCTTCCCTTCACGACACTCTCTGCATCATCCCTCTGTTCTTCCTCTTTCCTTCCTTCTCCAGTCTTCCTATCAACTTTCCGCCTCTCGCTCCCAGGGCCATTCTATATGTTGATGACACTCCTTGGGGCACACAAAGTGCACGTTGCTCCTGCCCCCATCTTCCCCCTGCCAGTATCAGCACACATCCCAAGGGCAATGTCCATCATGCTGCGTTTCATGCCTCCATTGCATCTCAGGGATTTCGCCACCAGTGGAGCTGTTGCTCCTATCCGTTGCTCGTTGGCATGCAAAGTTGAGCTTCCTATATCTACCACATGCCCATTCGTGCTCGTTGTTGCAGAGTACTTTCTTTTAACCAGCTCAGTGGCACAATTCCTGCTGCAATCGGCAACCTCGCACAACTATACTCTCTGTAGGCCCCAAACAAGGCCTTTGCTCGGATGTACTCCAGGCTCTTCTCCTCGCTACTCTTCGCCGTTCCTCCATCTTTCATTGCTATTCCTGAGCCATGCACTCCATTTTCCAATCTTTTCTTACCACTCGCATCAGCTACGATGGCCACCAACCTCTCCGCTAAGAACTCGTGTTTCTCGACTCCTGCCCACATCCATCCCCTGCCACTGTCTGTACAGACAGACAATGTCCATCGCACTGCCTTTCATGCCTCTCTTGCATTTTCTTGTATTTCTCCTCCCAACAACATTACTTCGTTATCATACAAGCTTGAGCTTCCTGTATCTTCTCTGCATGCCCGTTTTTGCTCATCGTGGCAGGTCTCTTTCTAGCAATAAACTGAGTGGCACGATTCCCACTGCAATAGGCAACCTTAAAAACCTGCGTATCCTGTGAGGCATGAGCAAGTCCTGGACCCGAACAGGTTTGGATCCGAATTACTTCTTCTTTTGGTCGAAATAGCCCGAACAGCTCACGAATCGACGCGTAAATATTCATGTTCGAACCTGAAGGGATTCAAGTCGAACTTCTGCAATCCATCCTGAAGCAGATGGATGATAAGGAGGCCTTGGTTGGTTCGAGGCAAATCTGTTTGCTCTCAACCATTCCAAGTTTCGTTCATTGCTCGTGTCCATAATGTTACTCCATGTGCAAAGCCTTTGTATCCTAGCCACCTCACACCCCTCCCCCCTCCCCTGTGTCTCCTTTTCTAGTGAAATATTTTAAAGTGTTGAGCTTGTTGGCTCATGAAGACAGCTGTTGGGTTTCACCTAGCTGCTGGTCTCTAATATCCTTGTGAATCCCCTCTGTGCCGCTGCCTGTTATGAAGGATCACTTTGGCATCCAAAGCCAAAGTGATAACACACAGAAACCAACTACATTGAGCGAAGGACAGTATATGACATTGAAGTCCATCTTTTACATGCCATGCACATGCTATGATATTGACGGTCATGGGGCCCTTAGAAACATTGCTAGTACAATAGATGATCTTGAAGTCCATCTTTTATAGACTGTGCTCCAGAATCTGCTTCTCCTCTCTTTGCCATATCTCCTCCTCTTGTTGCGAGTCCAGATCCATGCTCTCCACTGACCGCTCCCCTTTGTTATCCTCTTCTATCATCTTTGTTTTCCTACCCTCCCCCTGGCAGTGATGTCTCCCGCAACTACCTCACAGGCCCCTATGTGAAGCTTCCATTCGTCATCATAGCGGACCTCTCCAGCAACTACCTATCGGGTGTTGTGTCCGGACGTGACTGCCGTCAACACACCATCGTCGCCAACTGCTTTGCACCAAACAAAGCCTGTGAACCTGCCAATCAGCGGCCTGCAGCACAGTGCATGGCGTTCTGTGGCATCTCTCCAACCACTGCTGCCTGTGGTGGTCGTGGCGTGTGCTACCTAGATGGGCCCAGCTTGGTGCCAACATGCCTGTGTGGTGCGGGATTGGTGCAGTTTGAAAGAACTAACTGTATTACTATTCCAGGAGGTAATGAACAGTTGGAACATGCTTTTAAAGTCATAGAACACTGGCTTTAAGGTCCTCACAGTTCATGCTCCTTCCCTTCTGCACTTCATTGCATTTTCCTCTACTTTATAACTTGCACACATTGGCTTACCCACGCTTGGCTCCATTTTCCCCAGGTTATTCACACACATGGTTGTTGAGCTTGTTGAATCATGGGTGCAACACACAGTAAAATAGGGATGAGCAAAGGGCGAACACGAACATGTTCGTCTTCACCCCTTGTCGAACACCCTCTTTTGCCGAAACGCACACTGTTCGGTTCGGCGAACAGTTTAGGAAATAACAGGTGTTCGCTGTTCGCCTGTGGAGGCGTGTTCGGGCGAACCTCGAACACTGTTCGTGTTCGTCGCGGGCAAATTTCAGCAGCGGCCCGAACACGAACGTGTTCGGGCGAACATCGAACACTGTTCGGCGAACGATTTGAGCTAAAAAACAAAACCTGTTCGGTTCGACTCGAACGTGTTCGAGGCGAACCGAACAGGTGTTCGCCACCTTGCTCATCCCTACAGCAAAACAACTTAGGCAGGCTCCAAAACTACAAAGGCCAACCTATAGAGATGACCACGTAATCTGGTTTGCACGGTCTAGCACACACATTCTGTTGTTCCACAACTCCCCATCCTGTGAAAGTAGCAAATTGAACAAGTAATTGGATTAGAGAGGCAACCTAGCATACATAGTTGGAAGTTGAAGTTGGATGGAAAGGATGGGAGAGAAGGATCAAAGTGACCATAGGTTGGGTTGACCTCACTTGGGGAGATGAGGGAACCATAGGTCAAGTGGGTTGGGTTGCCCATACTTTGTGGAAGTGAGGCAACCCTAGGCCCACTTGGCTTGGGGGAACCTCAATTGTGGGAAGTGAGGCACCCACAAGTCAAGAGGGTTGCATTTGGGGGCTCCACCACAATTGGGTGGATTGGCACCCCAAAGTGCAAGACTACACCCAAAGTTGGGTGTAGTCCCAACCCAACTGTACACCACAATTGGTGTACAGTCACATGTGTTGGCATGCTACAATATATATATTTTAACACATCCTTCCCCATGCGCTGCTGCCCTTTCATTGCAACTCTCCAGGCTTCCAAGGAAGTATTTTCCCACCATTCACGGTGCTCACCAAAGGCACTCAGCAGAAAACAGTGGGGAAGTTCATGCCGAAGCCAGTGGCCTTGTTCTTCTACCCGCGTGGTGTGACATCGGGGTGCGGCTTTGAGTTGGCCTTCAAAGTCAACTTCACGTTTTCTGTGATGCTCCAGTCTGGTACTGCCGGGTCGAACGGCTTTGCATTTGTGATTGCAGCAAAGCCCAAGGTGGGGAAGGCTGGAGGTGTGGGGTATCGTGGAGTGGGACCTCGGAGCCTGGCCATTGTCTTCAACACACCTCAGGATGATGCGGGCGAGCAGCACGTGGGGCTGAGCATCAACGGCACAGAGGAACCCTTGGTCACGGAGGTGTCACCGTTCGCTTTCACCGATGGCAATGCATACACTGTGTGGGTGGATTATGAGCCTGGAAATCCCAGCACCATTCAAGTGTTCCTGGCAAACTCAAACGTGAAACCGGAGGAGCCGGTGGTGCAGGGGAGGGTGTCGCTGTGTGGGGTGCTGCAGCCTGGAGTGAAGCAGCAAGCGTTCTTCTTTGGCTTCGTGGCGTCCACCACTGTGAAGCCCTTCCTGATGCAAGTCATTACCTCCTCGACTGTGAAAACAGGCAAGGTTATCGTGGGGCATCTGTGGTGATGCTGAGCTGACTGCCTTGATGATGGGGTGGGGGTGGTGGTGGTGGTGGAGGTGGTGGTTTTTTGCTGGTACTGATGGCTTCTAGGATAAAAAAAGGACGTTTAAGCTACAGCTTTGCATCTCTCTTCATTCTTACCAATCCCCAGTAATCCAGTTTGATCGCATGGTTTTTATTAATTCCTTGTAGCCGGGCACCATTTCAATGATGGGTCAGAATGAGATCGAAATCAGCCGGTAGTTCCAATTTTGGGTTTGGTTCGACCACCCAGTTGGTTGACACCCTGAACCAAATCCGCTTTGAGCATTGCCAATGCCTAATGAACCATACAGTAGGATGGGGTTTTTATTTGTGGTGGTCTGTCGGACCAGGTACTGATGATGATGGTGGCACCTGCCATGGCGAGGCCATTATGGAGATGATGACAGTGGTAGCTAACAAGCATTGTCTTGCCACTCCTGCCCACTCATGTGGTGCTTTCTCTTATCCAATACCCAATGAACACTCTATGGCTTCTGTGCTTCTCTTTCAACGTGTGTCCCTCTCCACAGGCGTTCCTTCACCAAAGCCAGTCGAGGTCAAAGAGCAAGGTGAGCTCCCAGTCATTTGGCAACCACAACCTATTAGCAACCTGCACCATCCCTTGAAACATTTTTGTAGGTTACGGCGTGTTCCACTTTTTGTCCATACATTTCCCACCACGCCATCCTGGTCTGTTGTTAGTGAGCTACTGGCAGAACTACCACCACATTATCCTAGCTGTCTACCAGTGTGAGTCGCTAGAAGCTATGTTGCGAAAGACGCGTCCTGCGTCTTGGACGAGTAGTTTTGGCCTAGGACGAGTTTTTTTGGCCTAGGTCAGCGGTGAGGTTGTTTTAGTGGACGAGCCGAGGAAATAAATCTTGCCTACTTGCTCATGTCTAGCCAGCACTATGGCAGCTCAAGAAACTCGGTGGCTCTCGCTTCTCCCCAAGGATCTAGTCCACCTCACCAAGGATCCCCATTCTCCATACCTACACCAAACACAACTAGATTTGCAACTTTTTCATGTGTGACCTTCTCTGCATGGCCACCAGAAGGTGCAATACACTGCTCTGATTGCAATGCTTCTTATCTACTCACTAAGGCCGTTCGCCATGCTGGGTTGTCAGTGATTGACTTCAATCTAACCAATCTACTCGTAATTTCTACCCTGTTTTCATCCACATGTCCAACCCTTCCCGCCCCTCACAGCCCTTGGCCTCTCACTGTCACAGGCTACATTTGCACCATCTCGAGCCAGCCCATTTTCGCGCTATGTGAGTGCGGACTTCAAGCTGTCGGCCACCAGAGCGGACTCGTGGAGCATTCGTGACTTCCACACGTGGGACTCCGTGCCCTTCCTCAACTGGCCTGTCAAGAACCAAGCAACCTGCAGTGAGTGGAAATAGAATTGTGGGTATCCACTTCACTGTCCGAGACGCCTTTCCCATCCCGTTATGCTGTCTATGATCAATCAACTGCAAACAAAAACAGCATTGAATTTAGTGTGTTGCATTCCTAAATCATTGTCAGTTAACGCTTTGTTTATTGTTTACTGTAGTTTGTGCCACCTTTACACAGGAAATGCCATTGAACCTGCATCTTCTGCATAAACGGCTCTCAGCCTTAAGTACGGCACATCAAGAGGGATTCAATGGAGAAGGGGAAATCGGAAGAGAACTCCATGAAAGTCTATGAACTGTAAAAGATGTGGTTTAATTACGTTACAAAGGCTGGAAATGAGAGATCTATGCTATACTGGTTCAATCAAACCCTATAAAGAATCTCGTAACCCAAATACAACACAATGTGCAGCCTATCTTCATCACTCCATCATTATTGTATGCTTCATCTTGCTTCGCCGTCGCCTTCCTCTCAGATGCGTGCTGGGCGTATGCGGTGGTGGCGAGTGTGGAGGCGGCATACGGCATTGCAAAGCACCAGAGCGCTCCCCGGTTGGCAGTGGAGGGTCTCTTCGCCCTCATGGGGCTCTCCGACTCCGACAAGTGCTCCGCTGGCGGCTCTCCCACCCACGCCTTTGAGACGCTCGTGGCTCTCGATACCTCCAGTGGGCTCACAGGGGATAGTGACCTGGTAAGGCAAAACAGCACGAGGACATGGTATGGTATGGTATGTATGATGCGGGGAGGATATAGTCATGAGTATTATATTGTTGTGAACTGTGTGGAGGGTATATTACTCTACTTGCTTTTCCGCTCCAGACTCCAGAAATTGTAGCAAAGGCAGCTCATAGGACCAGCTAAGCAAGTTTCCGGTAATAACTTTGCTCAGCTTTTATGTCAGCGCTTGACGCCCAGAGATTTGTTGCTGATCTTTTGAGGCATCGCCTGACATGGAGGAAGGACAGGTGTATCGTTTCCTAGTTCCAGAACTCCTTCAGTCCTCCACTCTCCCACCCCAATCTCACCCCCAACCCCACCCCCACTTTTTCCCATCCAAAACTCCTGCAATCTTCTGGCCCTAGGTAACAACGTACCCGGTGCAGGCATTTGAGCGAGCGCAGTTCAAGGGGTATGTGGGTCTCATGCTGGCAGTGCAGCGGCAGCCAGTGGTGGTTCACATCGAGGTGTCTCCGACCTTCATGAAGTATGATGGGGTGAGCCGCTGCAACACTCACTCGGTATGGTGCCTACCGTGTTGGGCGGTCCTTGTGTTGTGGTTCATCATTTGCATGGAAGGAACTTCCACAGTCAGATGATTTCCATCAATTCGAAGTGATGCATCCCCATCTACATGTTCATGCTTGTCTAACTGTACTTACTCGACTCCCTCTTTGTTTATGTCCTGCTTCAGACGTATAAATTCCAGGATCCTGGTTGCTACACGGGCAATCTCAACCATGTTGTACTCGTTATTGGCTACTTCATCACAAGAAATGATGGCAGCCAGAACCGTGTTGCTCCTCCGTTTTGGATCATCCGCAACTCGTGGGGAGAGGATTGGGGAGACGGGGGCCACATGCGCATGGACATTCAGGGAGGGGATGGCGTGTGTGGAATCAACGTGCTGCCTGGCATCTACCCAATTGTGAAGAGTAAGGCACCATTGTTAAGAGCGAGCCACATCAACATTTTCACAGGTGAGGTGAGCCATATCTACCTTATTGCCTGGAACCCAAACCTCTTTAGGAGAGGATGAGAGGACGCCCCAAAGGTAAGGGCAAGATGGCGAAGCAGGCATCAATATGGGCAAGTGCAAACTCACAAAAAATGCATCAAGTTGATCGAGTTGCAACTTTAGGGAAGGGTCTGGGCCACTTCGTAATGAGATTGGCTGAAATTTCCTTGGTAGGTTGAATCTTGGGGTTGAATCCTTGGCATGTTGGTGTAACATCCAACCCACAAAATGTACAACAACACAAAACTACGATATAGAAGTCACAGATACAAAAGTTGAGATTGAAGCTTAACCTCTTTCTTTATTTATTTTCCGTCATCCTCCAACATCCATCCTAATGTTCTACTCGTGTATCTTCTTTGAAACGTGTTTTTCAAATGTATCCTCTTTGACGCGTTCCAGTTCCAGGGGACCCCTGTGGAGAAAGCAGCTACAAGGGCGATGGGGACTTGCAGCCCAGCATGAACCCGTGCGGCAGGTTCCAGTGCCAGGGGAAGACAGCAAGTAGCAATAATTGCTCCTGCAATATTCCTACCGCTACTGTGCAGCCTTTTGTAGAGATTGCAAATGGAATTGGCTCCACATGTGCTTATGGTAAGTTGAGAAGCAAGTCAAAGGGCGAGTAGAAGGGCATGTGGTTTGGTCTTACACTAATTTATGTCGTGCTGCTGTATCAAGCAAGAGTTATCAGATGTGTGCAGTGTGTGCCACAAGAGTGAGGGAAATGGGATGAGCAGAAAAGACTCCTCTATGACCCTTGTGCTCTACATCCTCCTCTTGCCTGTGTCCGGTGTGTGTTGGAGGTCACCCAGTGGCAACGGCCAGCTGGACTTGTGCAGACCATATACCCTTTTTCTCTCCCAATATTCCCTCTCAATTTCATATGAAAAACCTTGTTTGCCTCAACTCTCTGTACTATCTGCGACCCCGTAACACGTGTGGCAGTGGACGTGTGTGGGTCATACTTCAAGAACCCCTGCTATGTGGGAGCATGCATCAATGATGGCAAGGGTTCCTACTCTTGCATATGCCCTCCCAACCACATTAAAAGCACAACAGTGGATGATTTCCCGACCTGCGATCCAAGTAAGTGGCTTGAATATGTCCATTAGTCTTGTTTGCTTGTGAATATGCCTGGTAACCTCCGTTTGCTTGACCGGGCTGGCAACCTCCACCTCGCCACGTATTCCGGTTCCTGAAACGGATCCTCTTGTCTCACTCCCAAATCTGCCTGCAGCTAATACCACGGCGACCACAATGACAGTTAGTGGAGACAACTGGAGGTGCTCGGATGTTCATCTGCTTATTGGCCTCTCAATGATTGACTTCATTGACCAGAATATAGTGAGTGAAGAGGGGGTTGGAGTTAATAGCCACCTTACAGCTTTGTGTTGCACTCCTTTATCCCTCCCATCAACGAGGAGATAGCCTCCCCTCTTTCATTCACAGGTCGAATCCTAAAAATCTGTATTAGATATTGAGGTGTGAGAACCTTTCTCTCCAGGACCTAGTATGGAGAGGAGGCCTTCCATGTGTGGAATGTGGTACGAACTCTCACCCATGCATGTGTTTCCCAATGCAGGGCATCGACTGCAGCCAGCCATTGCCCAAGGGCAGTGTCCTTCAGCTGGATGGTACTCCCGCCACACCCTGCACTGCCTTCTTCTACTCCCTCAACGTGAGAATTGCTGCTTAGTTGCCCACATCACACCTTGTACTCAACCAACTCGCGTAGTCAACACAGCTCATCCCAAGCACCTGGCACAGTTTTATTAAGCACATCGCAAGCACCAAGCATCACTTTCCGTGCCTCTGTTCAACCCTCCAGGGGGACACCTGTGCATCCATCAGCACACCGCTCAACTTCAAAATGGAGAATCTCATTGCGCTCAACCCCGGCCTTGACTGCTCCAAGCCCATCAAGGCGGGCCTTTCTGTGTGCCTCGAGCGCAGTGCTGCCTTCGCCTTCACCGTGCCCGCGTGTGTGAGATATGGCACGCTCGCACCTCAAGACACATGTGACCAGCTGCTTAAGAGGAACCGCATTTCACAAGGGGGTGTCACTGTGGATGCATGGGCTGCGCTGTACCGCAACAATCCCGGCCTCACTTGCTCCGCCACCATCCCTTCCTCTGCCTCCGCTATCGGCAGCAACATTGGTGTGCAGGTGAGGATTGTGAGGGCTGGGGGAGGTTGAGGGAGGGAGTGTGGGGGCGGGGGAAAGGGGGAGAGATCTTTTGTGGCATTTGAAAGGCGAGGAGAACCACTAGACTATGCATGCTGCCATTTCCATGCAGACTTCAGCAAGGGTGCATGTGCCTTGTCGCCCTACCTTGTCACGTTGGTCGTCTCCTACGTACCATACTTACACACTCTGCACTTTCTTGACATGTATCTTGTGATCCCAGATCTGCCTCAGAGCGGAGTATTGGTCATTCCAGTTGGGCTCGTGCAGCAAGGGGAGGGCAAAGCGAGTAGCAAAAACATTGACATGTTCTGGTGCTTATCGCTTCTACGGCGGAGGAGCTGCTGCTATTGCGGCGTATACAGACTACAATGGGAATGCTTGCGCTGGAACAGTAGGAGGGAAGACTATTTGTGTGCCATAACCATCATTGTCCAATAATACTACCGCCATCGCCCGGATAGAAGACATATATGTCTTATCTCGTACACGGGTATAAATGTTTGGGTTATCTTGTACCGTCAGCCCCCGGATAGAAGCGCCCCTGGGGTTATAAAAAAACACTCTTTTTTAGGGGGTGGGCTTATAATTGAGGATTTTTATCAACGCCGGGGCTTATAAATTGACATATATGAAATCTAGTTTTTCTGCACCAAAGTGTTCATCTCGTCTTTGCGATTTGAATCGAATCGATATTGTAGAGGGCTGGAATGTGAATCTCGCGTAAATTGGCAGTGGCTGATTCTCTGCCAACACGCACAGTCAGAATGAGTCAGATTGACCCCATGACAGGTCATTCTGACTGGACGCGAAGGCATTGAGTCGCGCGATGGTGAAGGGATTCGAATTTCTGAATGTGGGGATGCAAAAATTGTGTTTCGTTACAGCGTTTCCAATAAAAAAATTAAAAATAATTCAGAGGGTGGTGCTTATAATCCGTAAGCCTTCAGGGGTGCGCTTATAATCGAGGACCAAATATAAGCGCCCTCATCCTTTTATAAGCGCCGGCGCTTATCCGAGGCCTGCGCTACTATCCGGGGGCTTACGGTATTTGGGACGGTTTATGGTGTCTTATGCGTCTTATAAATGGAAACTTTTTAAACTACTTCGAAATATTTTCACACATCTTGAAAAGAGTTTCTCATAATGAGTGTGGATGTTGCGAAGGTGCCACTTCGCCAACCAGCGGAAATCCTATGTTGCGGCGTAGTCAGAGAATCCTTGATAAAATTGAGAGTCGCGTGAGAGAATGCTTGATAGACAGAGAGAGTGTTTCTTAATATCCGAGACATACATTTTTATATTCTCTAGGCTGATCCTATTGCTAGATATCTAACATCTCTAAGCAATTCCTATCATTCGCGAGGCGCGAGCAATTTTCGCGTTTCCCTCGTTTTATTTTGTGACTCTGCTTAGGTTGCCATTCGTCGGCAAATATTTTAACCGTTTGCGCGAATCTTGTTAACGACATTGATCCGTTCTTATTTTCGCGCTCTTCTGATAACGGCTCCGATCGATCCGTTCTGTTTATTTGAGTAAGCTTCGCTGTCTTGAACATGCATGCTGATTTGGGCCAATCTCCTCGCTCGAAATACTGGTGGCGTTAGCAGTTTCGCCACGTACTTTGATCGCTCAAGTTGTGAGCCCTTTCTCGAGCTGACGAGTTCCAGATGGCGAGAGTGCAGCTCTCAGAATGTCGGTGCGCAAATAGCTGCTCTCTACTTCAGCCGCGTCAGCTTGTTCGAAGCCTGTTACGAACTTGCGTGAACACTGTTAAGAACATGTTCGAAACCTTTTCTAAACATGTTCGGAACCTGTTCAGAACATGTTCGAAAACATGTTCTGAACATGTTCGGAACCTGTTCAGAACGACGAAATCGTTGCGCGAACATTGACCAATCAGCGTAGTCGAAATTCGTCGCTTTGAGCATCAGCGAGCTCGCAGCGCAAACGGGAATTCCGTGCTGCCTTTTGATCGATCAATCAGTCGAGTCAAGCCGAGTTTATGAACCGACACCTCCGATTGGTCAAAGCTACATCCCACTTCGATAATAAACGATCCGCCTTAGCGCTGCTCGCCTCAAATGACTTGTGCACTCCCAGGAGATAAACCGGCTGATTGATATACAGAAAATTGATTCTGTATTAACACACTCCCCCTCAATCTGTCGGTTTTTCTCCCCTTCTCCCTTAGTTCATGCTCATGCCGCTCATCCTTGCACATCGCCAGTGTGGTTCGTCAGCCAGCCTCTTGGTCAACATATCTGTCGGCTGCTGCTGTGTCTTAATGTAGATCGGGTTGACAGTTCCTCGGTTGACTTCCTTGCGCAACCAGTGCCACTTCAGGCGCATGTGTTTGTTGAGGCCGTGAAGGACAGCGTTGCAAGCCATTGCGATTGCTGACATGTTGTCGCAGTAGAGTGGCGTGGGAATCGTCTGCTCTTGTCCAATCTCTTCCAGTAACCTTCTCAGCCGTATGATTTCCTTGACGGCATGAAACATGGCCATGTACTCGGACTCGGCAGATGAAAGAGCCAATTCACTCTGTTTCTTGGACCTCCAGCTCACCGGTCCTCCCCCTATCACGCAGATATATCCACCCACAGAGGATTAGTCTTCCTGCTCCGATGCCCAGGTTGCGTCCGAGAAGCAAGTGAGAAAGAGTTTCCGTTCCGGTAACCTTTCTCCCTTCTCCCTCAGCAGCTCTACCCCCTTCTGCTTCTGCTGTGCCGTTGCTGAGAATTGAACTCCTACAGATGGGAATGAGTTCAGGTACTTTACGACTCTTTCGACTGCATCAACTTGTTCCTCGGTTGGGTTGGACACCACCCTGGCGAGTTGTTCGACCGCAAAGGAGATGTCCGGCCTTGTGTGTACAGCGGCGTACAGAAGGCTCCCCACAAGTGATTGGTAGCGTCGCTGCTCTCCCTCCTCAACTCCTTCTCCTTCTTCCACTTTGACAAGTTTGAATTCGCATGGTAGTGGGGTGGCGACCTTCCGTCCGAGCTCCATGTCGTATTTCTCCAGCAGTTGCATCACGTACTTCTCTTGATGAAGCTTCAGCCACATGTGATCAGGGTCGCGTTCGATGTGCATGCCGAGGTAGTAGGAAGCCTCTCCAAGGACCTTGCACTGGAAAGTCTCCATGAGCTCTTTCTGCACCTTTTGAATCTCCTTTATGCTGCTGCTGAATAGTAGTATGTCGTCGACATACACCAAGAACAGCACCATCTCCTCCTTCTCGCCCTTCAGAAACAAGCTCTCATCACAGCTGCTTGCTCTGAATCCCAACTCCCCCAAAACGGCTGCCAGTTTTTGATACCAACACCTTGGTGCCCGCTTGAGACCGTAGATTGCCTTGTTTAGCTTGCATACTCTCCCCGTTCCGTCCTCATATCCCGAAGGCTGCTCCATGTAGACTTCTTCGATTACCCCATAGAGAAAAGCCGTGGTTACATCCATCTGTTGGATGTACCATCTGTTCACTGCTGCGTCAGCAAGAATTACTTTCAGAGTTGGAGGTTTAGCAGTGGGCGCAAAAAGCTCTCGAAAATCCTCCCCTTCCTTCTGTTGAAAACCCTTTACCACCAATCTGCTCTTGTACACTGTCACCTCGCACTTCTCGTCAGTTTTGATCCACACGACCCATTTGCACTGAAGCGCCCTTTTCCCTTCCGACAAGGGAACGAGTTCCCAGGTGTTATTCTTTAGTAGGCTGTTGTATTTGGCATCCCTGGACGCAAGCCATTTTTCCTTGTCTGCTCCGGTGAGGGCTTCCTCCATGCTTGCAGGTTGTTCAGGGATCACGAAGCAGTAAGCCGGCTCTTCCTTGCTTTCAGTCTTAGTTCCGTCCCCTGTCACTAATAGAGCATCTTCCCTTTCCTGAAGCGCCCCTTCTGGTTTCCGTAGGTTTAGGTTTCTCAGCTTCAGCGCCGCCGTCCTCATCAGATCTGCTGCGGTTGCTGATGCTGCTCTATTAGACATTGAGCGCGTTTGAGTTCTCCTCACGGGCAGGGATGGAGGTTTCATTTGAGTGAGAGGATGCTGCTGCTCTTCCTTCCCTTTTGCTCAACTATACTCCTCGGTTGGCTCCTTGCTACCTTCCCCCACTTCGACCCTGTTTTCCTTGGTTTCCGCAGGTTCTGCCTGAGGGGCTTCCTCCTGAGTCAGATTGAATGACAGAGAAATCTCCTGCAGTTGCTGTGCAGTTTTCTCCTCCGGCTGTTGTTTCCAGCTCCCGTACATCACGTTCTCAAGGAATTTCACGTCTCGGCTGTCGAAGAAACGCCCTTTCTTCGGTTCCCACAGCAGCCACCCTTTGCTTTCCTGTGCCAGGCCAAGGTGCACGCACCAGATCGCGCTCGCTCCTGACTTACTCCTGTGGGCTTTGGGAACGTGAGCCACCGCCATGCATCCGAATACGCGCAGCATGTCAACTGGCGGTTTCCACTTGAGCCACCGTCTCATTGGAACCCAACTCTCATCTCCGACATTCGTGAGGACCCTGTTTCGTGCCACCGTTGCATGCCTTACAGCATGCGGCCATTTTGAGTTTCCGAGACCGGACTCGATGAGTAGTGCCCGGGCTGTCTCGAGAATCGTTCTGTTTGCTCGCTCAGCTACCCCGTTGGACTGTGGAGAATAAGCTGTGGTCTTTTCCTTTATGATTCCCTTCTTCTTCAGCCACTTCTCCAGCTTGTCTCCCGTGAATTCTCCACCACGATCAGTGCGAATCCGCTTCACCCGACATTCAGATTATGTTTCTGATGTAGGAATCCATTCATCCTGAATCACCGGTGCTGCATTGCTCTTTTGCCTCAAGGGGTAAGCCCACATGACTCTGCTCCAGTCGTCGATGATCGTAAGAAAATATCGCTCTCCCCCATTGAGGAAATCAGAACGAGATTGAAATGACTAAGTGAAAGTTGGGTACAAATACAAACCCTAGAAAACTGTACCCCATATGTGCTACCCCACTATAGCCTACAATAGCTATGTCATATAAATCTGACACACACCCATAGGCAAAGTGGGGGAGTACAAGGGGTCACAAGACCAGTCAAGCAAAGCAAAGCAAAGCAAGCTCAGGGTGGATCACAAAGTCACCACACAGTCCGAGCACAAGGTCAAGGCCACAAGGCCAGTTCACATGCAAGAGTACACACATATATATAAGGCTAAACAAGCAAGAGCAGGTATATATATATATATGTAAGAGCACAAGCAAGGTCAAGGGGTAAGCAAGTGAGGCAAGACAGAGACAAGACCCAGCTGAGTGCAGAAGCGCTGATGATCACAAGGCGGAAGTGCCTTGGTGAAAACATCAGCAGTGTTGGCCTCAGAGGCCACGTACGCAAGCTGCAACTGACCACGCTGCTGTAGCTGACGAGCGAGGAAGTAGCGAAGAGCAATGTGCTTTGTTCTGTGCTCCAGTCTTTGCTCTCGACACAAGGCCAGCATGGCCTTGTTGTCTACGTACAGGACTGGAGGAGAACGAGGCGGCTCTCCAAGGTCGGTCAGCAAGTAGGTGAGCCAGCGAAGCTCCTGTGCAGCCATGGCCCCGGCGTAGATCTCAGCCTCACAACTGGAGCCAAGAACAGAAGACGAGCGAGTAGCCCACCACGAAAAAGAGCCGGAACCAAGGCTGAAGGTGTAACCCTGTGACGACCGCTGCGTAGCCTGGTCGTCAGCCCAAGAAGTGTCCACGTGCCCAGTAAGGACCACTGGACTCCGCCCTCCAAGCACTAGCCCCATGCCCGACGTACTGCACAAGTAGCGCAACACCCTCTTCGCTGCAGCCATGTGCTCTGGTCTGTGTCTCCCAGGAGCAACATAGCGTGCAAGAATGCTAAGAGGGTATGCAAGGTCAGGTCGTGTGCAGGTCATCAGGTACATGAGGCAGCCAACAAGCTCTGGGTACGGGCCACTCGACTCTACGGACTCATCCGAAGGCAGAGCTGAGAGCAAGTGGCGAGTAGACAGAGGAGCGGCCTGAGGCGAGGAGTACGTGAAGCCGAAGCGTTGAAGGACCTGCTGCACCATGTGTGACTGAGTCAAGGTAATGGTGCGGTGTGCTCTGTCCCGGGTGATCTGCAAGCCAAGGTAGCTGCGCAGTTCACCCAGGTTTGTGCACGTATGTCTCTTCTACAGCTTGGACTTCACGTGGGCGAGTCCAGCAGTGTCAGCAGTGGCAAAGACCAAGTCGTCGACGTACACGAGGATGTAGAACGGCGGCAAAGAGGTGTCGGTGCGTAGAAACAGCGACGGGTCGGCAATAGAGGGAGCAAACCCAAGAGCCGCAAGTGTAGTCCTCAGTGTGTCGTGCCACTCACGGGGTGCCTGGCGGAGACCGTAGACTGGCCGTCGGAGGCTCCACTGGGTGCCAGGAGGAAAAGTCCCAGTGAAGCCAGGTGGACGGCGTAGCCAGATCTCCTCGTGCAGGCTACCCTGCAGGAAAGCACTGCTGAAGTCAAGGGAGTGAAGCTCGTAGTCACGCTGAGCGGCTATGTGCAGCAGCACCGGAAGAGTGGTCATCTTCGCGGTGGGAGAGAAGGTCTGAAAGTAGTCAACTCCCTGTCGCTGACTGAAGCCACGAGCCACGTACCGCGCCTTGAAGACAGGTGGAGAACCTGGCGGCCGCTTCACTCTGAAGATCCACATGCCACTGACGATGTTCGCCCCATGTGGGGGAACCGCGTCAACCGCGACAAGAAGCCATCTCTGCATCCATAGCTGCCTGCCACTGAGAGGAGTAGAGACCCTCTACGGCCTCCGCGTAAGAGCGCGGAGTCGGGATGTCAAGTGCACCCGGGTCTCCCTCAGGGGTAAGCAGTACGGACACGAGATGAGGTGAAGCAGCAGGCAGACACTGGAACTCCTCCTTCCTGTCCTCAAGGACGTCCGTACCAAGAGCACACTCACCCCCGACGGACGGAGGAGAGACAGACGCAGACTCAGCAACAAGACTAGCAGCGTAGTCTAGACGACATCGAGCAGCAAAGTCGACGAGCTCAGCAACAAGAGCAGACGCAGCAGTGGACTCAAAAGAGGGGTCAGTGACGACAGTAGCAAGGAGACGCGTGATAGTAGGACTGGCAGCACGAAGAGAGTCCGACTCCGGGTCGGCAAGTGCAGGAAGAGAGGACTCAGGAGGAGAAGGCAAAGGGGCACGCAGAGGAGCAGTGGACGGACGCAGAGACATCCGGTGCGTGCCAGGGACAGGAGGAGGATGCTGATGCGAACCGCGACCACTAGTGCGAGGAGTATGAAAAGGCGACGCAGGACGAGACGCGGGCTCACGACGCTCAGCAAGACCTCCAGTAGGACCAGTGTAGGGAGAAGGAGCAGGCAGTGGGGAGGCCGGCGGTAGCTGTGACTGGGACTGGACAGGCGGTGGACACTCTAAGGGAGGAGGAAGACCAAGAACCTGCTGAAGGAGCGGAACGAAGTACGGCCGAGGCCGCGCGGGGACTCGTGACATAGCAGGGACTGCACCAGCACCCTCAGCACCTCCAGCACCTCCAGCACCCTCTGCACCTCTGGCAGCAACAGCGCCAACAGCACCTCCAGCTGCAGTACCTCCAGCAGCACCAGCAGCACCCGCTGCAGGACCGCTGCCAGGACTGACAGTAGTAGCCTCAGCGCCAACACCCTCAGCAGCTCCAGCTCCAGTCGGACGAGCACCTCCGGGACCAGTTGCACCAGCACCCTCAGCGGTACGCCTCCAGCGCCGGGCAAACCACTCGCGCAGCTCTTGTGGAGAGAGTGGCTCCCGCCGAAAAGAACCAGGAGAACCGCCAGGCCCAGCACCGCCAGACGCCACACGAGCAGGTCCAGCGGCCGCTGGCTCCGCACCCCCAGGCTCAGCAGCTCCAGACGCAGCACCCTCAGGCGAATGACCCCCAGGCTCAGCACCCCCAGTCGTAGCACTCCCGGGCTCAGCATCCCCAGTCGCAGTACCCCCAGGCTCAGCACCCCCAGTCGCAGCACCCCCAGGCTCTGCACCCCCAGGCTCAGCACCCCCAGGCTCAGCACCCACGCGCGCAGCACCCCCAGAGTCAGCACCCCCAGGCTCAGAACCCGCAGCAGTACCAGAGTCACCAGCAACCTCGACCGGCTCGACTGCGTCTACCTGGGACACACCTGAAGGGGCAGGACCTTGAGGGGGGAGGGGGTCTACCGCGGGGAGACCTGTCACAAGGAAGTGCAATGGCGGGGGGAGGGAAGGAGTGCGGTAGGGGAAGAGGCGGTAGTAGGGGATTGACTCGTCGAACGTGACGTCCTGGGAGGACAGAACACGACGAGAGGTAGGGTGGTAGAACTGCCACCCTTGGGCGTCAGGGGGGAAGCTAAGGAAGACACAGGGAGCAGCACGAGGGGACACCTTGTCCGCAGACAAGTCGCGGACAAACGCCCGAGATCCCTAGACGCAAAACGCAGACTCATCGCCGACCTTACCCGTCCACAGCAAGGCTGGGGAGGTCTCCGACATGGAGACCCTGGGGTGAAGGTTGATCTGATGCGCCGCGTACTGAACCGCAAACGGCCACAGAAAATGGGGGGCAGCCGCATGCATCATGGACGTATGAGCGACATCAATGACCATGCCAATGCGGCGCTCAGCAATCCCATTTTGCTGTGGAGAGTTCAGAAGCGTAAAGGTCTGGCGGATGCCTCGCGCACGGCAGTAGGCTCACAGAAGGCCAGAGGAGAACTCACCGCCTGGGTCAGAGTGCGGACGTAGAACAGGAAAGTCCGAGCCGAAGCTCCTCCTAAGCTGGAGACGAGCTGCGCAGATCTAGTCGATCAACACCTCAGTGACATCGCCCTTTCTGCGCAAGGGGAAGACTGTGGTGTAGCGCGAGTAGTCGTCAACCACCAGCAAAAAGAAGGAGCGAGAATCCCCTGAGTCAAGTGTGAAGGTGAGGGAGGCCGAAGCCGACGTGGTATTTGAGAGCGCAGACTCACCAGTATTTGAGGGCGCAGACGCACTGGCACCTAGAGCAGCAGCCTCACTAGCATCTAGCGCAGCAGTACCAATGCCCGGGATGGGCGGGAAACACTGGTAACAGTCACCCTCATCACTAATAGTCATAGCATACATGGCAGCAAGGATAGCATCAAAGTCAAGATCATAGATAGCGACACCTGCCCTATGAGAAACGAAAGAACACGAATGGGTGAACTATGAAAATGAGTGAGTACAAGTACCAAACCTAATTGGGTTGTACCTCCTATGGGATACTCCACTATAGCCTACACAAAAGCATAAGCTATAATGTTCTGACACACCCCCATAGGCAAAGTGGGGGAGAACAAGGGGTCACAAGACCAGTCAAGCAAAGCAAAGCAAAGCTCAGGGTGGATCACAAAGTCACCACACAGTCCGAGCACAAGGTCAAGGCCACAAGGCCAGTTCACATGCAAGAGGAGACATATATATATAAGGCTAAACAAGCAAGAGCAGGTACATATATATGCAAGAGTACAAGCAAGGTCAAGAGGAGAGCAAGTGAGGTAGGACAGGTACAAGTCCCAGCTGAGTGCAGAAGCGCTGATGATCACAAGGCGGAAGTGCCTTGGTGAAAACATCAGCAGTGTTGGCCTCAGAGGCCACGTACGCAAGTTGCAACTGACCACGCTGCTGCAGCTCACGAGCCAGGAAGTAGCGGAGAGCAATGTGCTTCGTTCTGTGCTCCAAGCGCTGCTCTCGACACAAGGCCAGCATGGCCTTGTTGTCTACGTACAGCACTAGAGGAGAACGAGGCGGCTCTCCAAGGTCAGTCAGCAGGTAGGTGAGCCAGCGAAGCTCCTGTGCAGCCATGGCCTCGGCGTAGATCTCAGCCTCACAACTGGAGCCGAGAACAGAAGACGAGCGAGTAGCCCGCCACGAGACAGAGCCAGAACCAAGACTGAAGGTGTACCCCTGTGACAAGCGCTGCGTAGCCTGGTCGTCAGTGCAAGAAGCGTCCGCGTGGCCAGTGAGGACCACTGGACTCCGCTCTCCAAGCACTAGCCCCATGCCCGACGTACTGCACAAGTAGCGCAACACCCTCTTCGCTGCAGCCATGTGCTCTGGTCGGTGTCTCCCAGGAGCAAAATAGCGTGCAAGAATGCTAAGAGGGTATGCAAGTTCAGGTCGAGTGCAGGTCATCAGGTACATGAGGCAGCCAACAAGCTCTGGGTACGGGCCACTCGACTCTACGAACTCATCCGAAGGCAGAGCTGAGAGCGAGTGGCGAGTAGCTAGAGGAGTGGCCTGAGGCAAGGAGTACGTGAAGCCGAAGCGCTGAAGGACCTGCTGCACCATGTGTGACTGAGTCAAGGTAATGGTGCGGCGTGCTCTGTCCCGAGTGATCTGCAAGCCAAGGTAGCTGCGCAGTTCACCCAGGTCTGTGCACGTATGTCTCTTCTGCAGCTCGGACTTCACGTGGGCGAGTCCAGCAGTGTGAGCAGTGGCAAAGACCAAGTCGTCGACGTACAAGAGGATGTAGAACGGCGGCAAAGAGGTGTCGTTGCGTAGAAACAGCGACGGGTCGGCAGTAGAGGGAGCAAACCCAAGAGCCGCAAGTGTAGTCCTCAGTGTGTCGTGCCACTCACGCGGTGCCTGGCGGAGACCGTAGACTGGCCGTCGGAGGCTCCACTGGGTGCCAGGAGGAAAAGTCCCAGTGAAGCCAGGTGGACGGCGCAGCCAGATCTCCTCGTGCAGGCTACCCTGCAGGAAAGCAGTGCTGAAGTCAAGGGAGTGAAGCTCGTAGTCACGCTGAGCGGCTATGTGCAGCAGCACCGGAAGAGTGGTCATCTTCGCGGTGGGAGAGAAGGTCTGAAAGTAGTCAACTCCCTGCCGCTGACTGAAGCCACGAGCGACGTACCGCGCCTTGAAGACAGATGGAGAGCCAGGCGACCGCTTCACCCTGAAGATCCACATGCCACTGACGATGTTCGCCCCAGGAGGGGGAACCGCGTCAACGTAGGTGCCTGTGGACTTCCAGGAAGCCATCTCTGCATCCATAGCTGCCTGCCACTGAGAGGAGTAGGGACCCTCTACGGCCTCCGCGTAAGAACGCGGAGTCGGGATGTCTAGTGCATCCGGGTCTCCCTCAGGGGCAAGCAGTACAGACGCGATATGAGGTGAAGCAGCAGCCAGACACTGGAACTCCTCCTGCCTGTCCTCAAGGACGTCCGTGCCAAAAGCACACTCACCCCCGACGGACGGAGGACAGACAGACGCAGACTCAGCAACAAGACTAGCAGCGTAGTCTAGACGACAGCGAGCAGCAAAGTCGAGGAGCTCAGCAACTAGAGCAGACGCAGCAGTGGACTCAAAAGAGGGGTCAGTGACAACAGTAGCAAGAAGACGCGTGATAGTAGGACTGGCAGCACGAAGAGAGTCCGACTCCGGGTCGGCAAGCGCAGGAAGAGAGGACTCAGGAGGAGAAGGCAAAGGGGCACGCAGAGGAGCAGTGGACGGACGCAGAGACATCTGGTGCGTGCCAGGGACAGGAGGAGGACGCTGACGCGAACCGCGACCACTAGCGCGAGCAGCACGAACAGGCGACGCGGGACGAGACGCAGGCTCACGACGCTCAGCGAGACCTCCAGTAGGACCAGTGTAAGGAGAGGGAGCAGGCAGTGGGGAGGCTGGCTCTAACAGTGACTGCGACTGGACAGGCGGTGGACACTCTACAGAAGGAGGAAGACCAAGAACCTGCTGCAGGAGCGGAACGAAGAACGGCCGAGGCCGCACGAGGACTCCAGACACAGCAGGAACAGCACCCGCACCTTCAGCGGCAGCACCAGCGCCAACAGCACCTCCAGCGGCAGGACCTCCAGCCGCACCAGCAGCAGGACCACCGTTAGGACAGACAGCAGCAGTCTCAGCACCAACACCCTCAGCAGCTCCAGCTCCAGTTGGACCCGCAGATAAGTCAAGATCATAGATAGCGACACATGATACCATGAGAAACGAAAGAATACGAATGGGTGAACTATGAAAATGAGTGAGTACAAGTACCAAACCTAATCCGGTTGTACCCCCTATGGGATACCCCAGTATAGCCTACACAAAAGCATAAGCTATAATGTTCTGACACCCTAGACAGCTCTCCCCAGCGAGGGATCTCACTAGCCTCCGGGAACTGCTGACGCCAAGCGTCCGTCAGGTGGCCAAAGCAGCGCTGGGTGGAGTGGGCACCCCCACACTGCTCACCCGTGTGGTCGCCGGAGCGACGGACGTGGGTGCACGGACCAAAACCCCCACGACGCTGACGCTGCGTGTACCACTCACGGAGCTGCTGAGGGGGGGGGATGTCCCGAGAACGCTGCTGCTGCTGCTGCTGGCGCTGACAACCACTGGAGCCGCTCCGCTGCGAAGCGCCACCCCGACCAGCTCCACCTCCTCCACCACCGCCTCCTCGACCTCCGCCACCACCGCCGCCTCCGCTCCCACCGCTACCGCCTCCGCCTCCGCTGCTGCCACCGACACCTCCACCCCCGCCACCACTCCCACCGCCACCCCCACTCCCCCCGCCGCCTCCACCGCCACCTCCACCACCCCCGCTAGCTCCACCCACGCCCTTGCCCCCCTTGCCCTTGCCAGAGCGGCGTCTCCCGCTAGGGGCAGACGCCACACCGACCGACTCAAGACCAACGAGGTCGGCCGCAGCAGCAGAGGCAACAGAGGGCAAAAGTGGGGAAGGGGAACACCCCTCAAAGATGGGGGTGCGAGGGTCACCACGAGAGGCTCCTACAGCGAGTCAACAGTAAGAGTGGTGAGACAGACTGAGAGGAAGTGGTCCCTGACTACACAAAGAGAGTCAAGGAGACGGGTGACTATGTAATAGAGAGTGATGTACATGGGGGGGGGGGGGGGGGGGGGGGGGGGGTTCTTGGCGCAGAACTCAGCAGGAAGCGCAGCGCGGTAGCGAGTGTTACTAGTGCGGAGGTGCGTAATGAGGTCAGCGACTGTGGGAAAGGCAGCAAGGTCAGGGAAGAGGTACGATAGCATGAGGCGGCTCAGTGCAGCAGTGGCAGGGGAAGAGTAGCGCGCAACTACAGTGTCGTACAAGGTCTGAGCACTCTTGTACTGACTAAAGTGCGCGCGCTCAATGGTAGGCAGGTGGGGACGCACAGCAAGACGTGCAGCAGCATCGCGCGTGGCCCACTGGGAGCGAACATTGGTGTCAGCGTCAGCAGCAAGGGCAGGAGAGGCGCCAGAGGTGGGGCCACAGCAAAGGGCGGCGGGGCCGCAGCAAAGGGCGGCGGGGCCGCAGCGAAGGGCGGCGGGGCCGAAGCGAAGGGCGGCGGGGCCGCCAGGGGGATAGGGCCGTTAGGGCGATGGGGCCGCTAGGGCGTTGGGGCTGCTAGGGCGGCTCGACAAAGTGAGAGACCGGAGCGCGACTCGGGCTGAGCTCGCTCTGGGCAGGAAAAAAAGGTTCGATGTGGTGGGCCCTAGGCACAGTTCCCACGAGGGAACCTGCTCGATACCATGAGGAAATCAGAACGAGAATGAAATGACTAAGTGAAAGTTGGGTACAAATACAAACCCTTGAAAACTGTACCCCATATGTGCTACCCCACTATAGCCTACAATAGCTATGTCATATAAATCTGACACCCGATCCCTTGTACTGGCAGTGGTCCGACGAGGTCCATGTGCACTAGTTCCAGCGGCTTTTTATCGCGCTTGGAGACCGAGGAGAAAGGGAATCTGGTGAATTTGCTCGCCAAGCATGTTTCGCACGTATGTTGCGGGGCGGTGTCGCTCAGTTTCAAATCCATTTACCGCTTCCTCCTTGACCAACTGCTGCAATACCATCATGTTAACGTGTCCGAGGCGCGTGTGAGCAATCACCCAATCTGATTCTTCGCTTCTTGCCGACACCGGTTCCTCTGACACACTTAGAGCGCTATTCGCTAAATCCCACTTCGATAATAAACAATCCGCCTCAGCGCTGCTCGCCTCAAATGACTTGTGCACTCCCAGAAGATAAACCGGCTGATTGATATACAGAAAATTGATTCTGTATTAACAGAAAAGATGTGAAACAAAAACAGGGGTCTGACTTTCACTTCAAGATTGTTGATCAGTTCCGCAAAACCGTGATGAGAAATGAGAATGGATGAACTATGAAACAGTTGGGTACAAGTACTAACCCTGATTGGGTTGTACCCCTTATGGGCTACCCCACTACAGCCTACACAAATGTATAAGCTATAAGGTTCTAACACACCCCCATAGGCAAAGTGGGGGAGAACAAGCGGTCACAAGACCAGTCAAGCAAAGCAAAGCAAGCTCAGGGTGGATCACAAAGTCACCACACAGTCCAAGCTCAAGAGTAAGGCCACAAGGCCAGTTCACATGTAATAACATATATATAAAGGTAAACAAGCAAGTGCAAGTATAGAAAGAGCACGTACAAACAAGATTAAGAAGTGAGCAAGTGAGGCCAGGTAGGCACAAGACCTAGCAAAGTACAGAAGCGCTGATGATCACAAGGCGGTAGGGCCTTGGTGAAGATATCAGCAGTGTTGGCCTCAGAGGCAACGTACGTGAGACGGAGCTGACCACGTTGCTGCAGCTCACGAGCCAGGAAGTGGCGGAGAGCAATGTGCTTCGTTCTGTGCTCCAGTTTGTGCTCCCGACACAAGGTCAGCATGGCCTTGTTGTCTACGTACAGAACTGGAGGAGAACGAGGCGGCTCTCCTAGGTCAGTCAGCAGGTAGGTGAGCCAGCGTAGCTCCCGTGCAGCCATGGGCCCGGCGAAGATCTCAGCCTCACAGCTGGAGCTGAGAACAGAAGACGAGCGGGGAGAGCGCCACGAAAGAGAGCCGGAGCCAAGGCTGAAGGTGTATCCCTGTGACGAGCACTGCAGAGCCTAGTTGTCAGCCCAAGAAGCGTCAGCGTGACCAGTGAGGACTACTCGACGTCGCCCTCCAAGCACTAGCCCCATGCCCGACGTACTGCACACGTAGCGCAACACCCTCTTCGCTGCAGCCATGTGCTCTGGTCTGTGTCTCCCAGGAGCAACATAGCGTGCCAAGATGCTAACAGGGTATGCAAGGTCAGGTCGTGTGCAGGTCATCAAGTACATGAGGCAGCAAACAAGCTCTGAGTACAGGCCACTCGACTCTACGGACTCATTCGAAGGCAGAGCTGAGAGCGAGTGGCGAGTAGACAGAGGAGTGGCCTGAGGCGAAGAGTACGTGAAGCCGAAGCGCTGAAGGACCTGCTGCACCATGTGTGACTGAATCGGGGTAATGGTGCGCTGTGCTCTGTCCCGGGTGATTTGCAAGCCAAGGTAGCTGCGCAGTTCACCCAGGTCTGTGCACGTGTGTCTCTTCTGCAGCTTGGACTTCACGTGGGCAAGTCCAGCAGTGTCAGCAGTGGCAAAGACCAAGTCGTCAACGTAGACGAGGATGTAGAACGGCGGCAGAGAGGTGTCGGTCCGCAGAAACAGCGACGGGTTGGCTGTAGAAGGAGCAAACCCAGGAGCCGCAAGTGTAGTCCTCAGTGTGTCGTGCCACTCACTGGGCACCTGTCGGAGATCGTAGACTGGCCGCCGGAGGCTGCACTGGGTACCAGGAGGAAACGACCCAGTGAAGCCTGGGGGGCGGCGCAGCCAGATCTCCTCGTGCAGGCTGCCCTGCAAGAAAGCTGTGCTGAAGTCAAGAGAGTGAAGCTCGTAGTCACGCTGAGCGGCTATGTGCAGCAGTACACGAAGAGTGGTCATCTTCGGGGTGGGAGAGAAGGTCTGAAAGTAGTCAACTCCCTGCTGCTGACTGAAGCCTCGATCCACGTAACGCGCCTTGAAGACAGGCGGAGAACCCGGCGGTCGCTTCACCCTGAAAATCCACCTGCCACTGACGATGTTCGCCTTAGGTGGGGGAACCTCGTCGAGATAGGTGCCTGTTGACTTCCAGGAAGCCATCTTTGCGTCCATGACTGACTACCACTAAGAGGAGTAGGGACCCTCGATCGCCTCAGCATACGATCGAGGAGTCGGGATGTCTAGTGCATCCGGGTCTCCCTCAGGGGCAATCAGCGTGGACATGAGATGGGGTAAAGCAGCCGCAAAGCACTGGATCTCCTCTTGCCTGTCCTCAAGGACGTCCGTGCTAAGAGCACACTCACCCCCGATGGACGGAGGACAAATAGTCTCAGACTTAGCAACAAGACTAGCAGCGTAGTCTAGACGACAGCGAGCAGTGAAGTCGACAAGCTCAGCAACTAGGGCAGACGCAGCAGTGGACTCAAAGGAAGGGTCAGTGACGACAGTAGCTAGAAGGCGCGTGACCAAAGGACTAGCAGCACGAAGGGAGTAAGACTCTGAGTCAGCAAGAGAAGGAAGAGAGGACTCTGGAGGAGACGGCAACGGGACACGCAGAGGAGCAGTGGAAGGACGCAGTGCCATTTGGTGTGTGCCGGGGTTTGCAGGAGGACGCAGGCGTGCAGTACGACCACTAGTGCGAGCAGCACGAACAGGCGACACAGGACGAGACGCAGGCTCACGACGCTAAGCAAGACCTCCAGTAGGACCAGTGTAGGGAGAAGGAGCAGGTTGAGGGGAGGCGGGTTGTAACTGTGACTGCGACTGGACATGCGTTGGACACTCTAAGGGAGGAGCAGGACGAGTAGAGGGCGGGAGACCAAGAACCTTCTCCAGGAGCGGAATGAAGTACGGCCTCGGCCGCGCAGCGCCTCCAAAGCCAGCAAGGACGGCACCAGTACCCCCAGCGGCAGCACCAGCGCCAGCAGCACCTCCAGCTCCAATAGCGCCAACTCCAGCACTCTTAGGAGCACCAGCGTCAGCAGCACCGCCAGCGCCAACACCCGTAGCAGCTCCAGCTCCAGCAGCGCCAACTCCAGTATGACCGTCAGCACTAGCAGCCTCAGCAACACCCCCAGACGCACTAGCACCAGTAGAAACACCAGCGCCAACACCCCCAGCAGCTCCACCTCCAGCAGCACCAGCACCGACAGCAGCTCCAGCAGGACCAACTCTAGTAACTCCAGCAGCACCCCCAGACTCAGCAGCACGTCTCCAGCGGCGGGCGAACCACTTGCGCAGCTCTTGTGGAGAGAGCGGCTCCCGCCTCGACGAAGTACCGTAGGCGGCCACACGAGCAGACCCAGCACTCCCAGGCTCTGCACCCCCACGCTCAGCACCTCCAGGCGCAGCACCCCCGGCCTCAGCACCCCCAGTCTCAGCACCCTGAGGCTCAGCACCCCCAGTCTTAGCACCCCCAGGCTCAGCACCCCCAGTCTGAGCACCCCCAGACTCAGCACCTCTAGCAGCACCAGAGTCAACTGCTACCTCGACGGGCTCGATTGCGTCTTTTTTTTTTTTTTTTTTTTTTTTTTATAGAAATGAGAATGGATGAACTATGAAAGAGTTGGGTACAAGTGCTAACCCTAATTGGGCTGTACCCCTTATGGGCTACCCCACTACAACCTACACAAATTTAATGTTCTGACAAACCGAGTATACGACGATACTTGACCGCCCACTAGAATCTGCCACATGGCAAATTCCAGTGGGCAACTCCGCCGAGGCCGGAATCGCGCACAGTGGTGCGTTGTTACTGTACCATTCACTTCTTGACTGGTTTGGTCACGAATCACGTCCCTGTGCCTCATGTGAGAATGTGAGCTTCACCTCTTGGGCCACTTGCAGGCGGAAGATTGCGAGTGTGGCGACAGCGAGATTGTGGGAGGGGGGAAATCTCGGTTGATTCGAAGTGAAAGTACATGCGAAATTTCATCTAGGGACGATTCTCGCGATATCCTCCTGTAAGGAATCGGACTCGATAACAACTATAATAGGAATCCATAAGAAAAGGGGGGTGTTATAGAGAATCACCCCACAAGAGGGGGTATAGTACTAACGGGGTCGAATATAACACCCACCCCGCACAAACTACCCGGGGGTGTACAATTAGTGGGGGGGGGGGGGGGGGTTTATCCGGGAGAATACGGTAGGTGTCTTAGAATGAGTTTATGAACCCTTTTTATAAGAGACACCCGTAAAATAGACAATCTCCGTCTACTATTCAATACTGTCTACTATCCGGGCGATGACGGTATCTTCCGGATATAGGACCAAGAGGACTTTTCAAAAATTCCTTAAAATATGCTAGGGTGAACAATGCTCACAGTTCAGCGAGAAAGGCTGATTTAGGTTAACAAAAAAAAAAAAAAAAAACCTGAAAGTTCACTGAACATACCGTAAACCCCCAGATACGTGACCCGAGGGTATTATGATAATCGCACCTCAAAAAATGGGGGGGTCTAAATGAATGGCATGAATTTTATAAGACCCGGGTCCGTTCAATTTGACCTTTATAAGCATGCTTATCAGTACAAACAAGCGAATTGGAAGTGCTCCGTTTTTTTAGCAGCCAACTCTTGCTTTCGCTCCCTACCTCTTTCTTTCCCCTCTCCAGACACCCACCTCCTGCCCCTTCCCCCCTCCCCCACTCCCTCTCCTCTTTCCCACAGCCCTCATCTGTACACCAATTTTGCTGCCTGTTGCGTAGGCAAAGGAAGGGATGGTGGCCGAGCAAGTGAGGCCGGGATTGTTGTGGTACAGCGCAGCCCATTGATTCTCACTGGCACTCCCTTGTGAATTGTTACTAGAATCCTCTTCCGAAGAGGACATGCTGTTGCCAATTCTTTGAAGCAGCTGCTCACATGTGTCTTGAGGTTTGAGTGTGCCCAATCTCACACACTCAGCAATGGTGAAGGCGAAGGCAGCACTACGCTCGAGGCACACAGAGCGGCCCGCCTTGAGTGAAGCAGTCAAGGCCGGGGTTGAGCTCAGCGAGATCAGCTTCAGTGAAGTTAAGAGCAGCGCTGATGGATGCACAGGTGTCCCCTTGGAAGGTTGGATAGAAGCAAAGAATAGAAATGCTTGTTGCTCGCTGCTTTCTCACTGGCATCAACAATTTTGCAATATGCTGAGTTGACTAGGTCAGCTGATTAAGTGCATAGTACGTTGTAGCAGCAGGGCTCACATTGAGGGAGTAGAAGAAGGCAGTGCAGGGTGTGTCGGGAGTACCATCCAGCTGAAGGGCACTGCCTTTGGGCAATGGCTGGCTGCACTCAATGCCCTGTATTGGGAAACACATGCACGAAGTAGAGGTTTGTACCAAGCAGAAGAGAGAAGGATGGAAGGGTGAAAGGTCAAGGGTGAAAAGGTGAAAGGATGTCTCATCAAAATTAACCTAAGCGAGATCTAATGCGTGTAATGATGCGAAAACCAGGTGAGTTGAGAAGTGAAACCCAAATGTCGGATGAAGGTCCGTAACTCCCACCACCTCTTCCATCTACAGCGTTCTGGTCAGTGAAGTAAGTCAGTGAGAGGCCAACAAGCAGATGAACATCCGAACACCACCAGTTGTCTCCACTGACTGTCATTGTGCTGGCTGTGGTGTTGGCTGCAGGTAGAATGGGGATTGTGATAGAGGCACAGAAAGGGAGAGAGAGTTCTTTGAAAGGTTCATGGAAGTTTAGAGAAATAGGAGATGCCAGCCTAATTGGGTTACAGTAGAGCATGCATAATGTGATGCATTGCTGCAAGTTCATCATAACACAACACAACCATAATGTGCGAGCGATTTCAAACAAGACCAACAGGCAAGTTACAGCCACGTACTTGGCCTGCCATAGCATCAACTGGATCGCAGGTTGAGAAGCCGTATATCGTTCAGCTTTCCACATGGTTGGGAGGGCAGATGCAGGAGAAGGAGCCCTTTCCATCGTTGATGCATGCTCCCACGTAGCAGGGGTTCTTGAAGTATGACCCACACACATCCACTGCCACACGTGTTCCAAGGTGGCGGATAGTACAGAGAATAGAAATGGATGCATACATTAGAAAATGGGATACATACATGTACCGGGGTGGCGGGTAGTACAGATAGGTGACATACAGGTGGAATGCAAGGCAGAGACGGGAAGAAGAGAGAGGAGATGTCCGGAAAAACCAGTGGATATTAGGATACAAGAGGGAGATAGCCGTAAAGGGTGTGGGAAAATGGGTAAAGAGGGCGGATATGAAGAAAAGGGGTTGGAGAGAGACCACTTGAGAGAGTGGAAGCCACTAAATGCTAGGCACAACTCAGTGTGGAATCAGTGCTGTGAAACCACTATATCACTTGCCACTAAATGTACCGTAAGCACATGTGTTGAAGCCATCTCCATTCTCGATCTGCACAAAAGGCTGCACAATAGCGGTAAGAATGTTGCAGGTGCAGTTATTGGTGATGTCTGTAGTCCTACTGCACTGAAACCGGCCACATGGATTCATTATGGGCTGCGGCCGATCTCCCTGGTAGCTGCTTTGACCACAGGGTTCCCCTGGAACTAGGAGGTGGCATAGAGGAGAGGGTATACTTGAAACACATATAGTAACAATGGGAATGGAAGAGTTTGTTTCTTATGAAGATTATTAACATCATGAGTGACCACTAATGCTTAAATTTCTTAATGCTTGCAAATTAACTGAAACAACACCACTGATGAACCTCCCTGGATGAGGGATAATACTGTGGATGTACCCTTTTTCAGAATGTGTAATTTGGTCTGTGATGGTGCAAATGTGTCCTCCGATAGCGAGAGGCCGAGGGCTGTGTGTGAGGGGCGGGAAGAGGTGGGCAGAATGTGGAATGCGGGAAGTTGGGAGAGGCAGGGCACGGTCTGGATTGGCTCTCTCACAGCACCAGCTGGGCCACGCGTCTGGCTGCCTCCAAGAAGTCCAAGGAAGCATGCAATTGGGAATGATTGGCAAGTTCAGCTGGCACATACGATACGATGGGTTCACCAAGCTAGGAGTCTCTGACATCCAACTCTGCAACTCTCCGAAGCTGCAACAGAGGTGCACGCGGCCATGGTAGCAAGTGCCATGGGAGGCCCCTCTATTGCATCCTAGAGGCCCCCGCCCTCCCCTAGTGACCCACGGTGGTGGTAGCTAGTTAGGATCGTGCACTGGTGGTTCTGTGTGTTGTAACAATGGAATGGACCACGATGGCATGGCGTGGGAAGTCCAGTCCAGACCATGTCAAAACAAAATGGAACAATAAAAATTTGTCAGAACGAATACAACGGGGACCTATTGATGCCATACAACAAGAATATGAGGCCAAAGTCGTCCGTATGATTACATATTCCATGGATTATGAGACAACGACAATACAACGGCAAGATCACATTCACTAGGTATTACGAGTCATCATCTCCATTCTTCCCCAGCCACGTGCCCAAAAACAGCAAACGGCTCAATGCCAATGTATTTACCCTACCTGCTATGTTCCATGTTCACTGAATGCCATCATTACCACCACAACATCACTACAACCACGCCCACCGAATGCTTTCATCATTCAGACAGTCATGGTCCGCCACCATTCCCATATGAAGCACCTCATCAGACATATGCTTGCCTATTTGCACGACAGAGGAAGTAACCCTTGCAGCTGGAAGGGCTTCACAATGGTGGAAGCCACAAAGCCAAACGAGAATGCTAGTTGCTTCACTCCAGGCTGCAGCACTGCACACAGCGACACCCTCCCCTCCAGCAGCGGCTCCTCTGGTTTCGTCTTTGAATCCGACAGAAACACTTAAATGGTGTCGGGGTCCCCATGCTTATAGTCCACCCATGCCTTCTATGAGTCAACATCGGTCAGCGTAAATGGAGACACTTCCTGGACCAAACACTCCACAGTGCCATTGATGCACATATACAACGCTGGACGCACACGGAACTCACGTAGCAGCACCAGGAGGTCCGCCGTGGTAGAGACAAGCGGCTCGTACATGCCTGCCGAATACATGCCGTGCAGGTGCCACATCAGCGGCCACCATGACTCCGGGACGCATCCCGCCCTCCACCAGCTCCTTTGCATCGTTGCCGCCGTCAGCGCCTTCTAGGCCAAGCCCATCCACAGCAGCATGACCGCGTAATTCACCACGGAAAAGGGCACATCGAAATCCTCGTGGAAGAGATTCGATCGCACCGCTCGTCACATCAGGATAACACGATACTCTGCCTTGAAAGCGTCCACCACGCCGTGCAAAAACGACATGTTGGACCACTGCACAATGTCTGTGAGGTCCACAAAGCGTGTGTGTGTGAAATGCACCACCGCCAGACCGTGCTCCACCGTCGTCTTCGCGTCATTCGCGGTAATGCGGTGCGCGGTGTTGTAGGTGAACACAGCCGTCTTAGCTGCACACCGTCGACCGTCTGAAAGAACTCGGTGAACACCTGCGCAACGCGGAGCCACGACAGCTCATGCACCGAGTTAAGGTTTCGTACAACAACACCACCAACATGCCACTACTGCATTCGGGAAATCAGTGGAACCGTCCACTCTCAAAATCATCCAACATACCTCGGGTGTGAGCCGCCCACTCTTCGTGTAGTGCACAATCAACGCCGGTGCGGGCTCCCCGCTGTGCCTAGTTTCTGGGCGCTCGTCATGGCGCAAAACCACAAGGGGCACCGTGCTGCAGGTCCCCGTCGCATTGTATAGGAAGCCCACACTTATGATCCGGTCGCACGGGGTTCCGGTCCTTCCTGGAATCTTGGTCTTAGGCAAACGGCTCGGCAAAAACGGTATCTCCACAAACAAAAATACATCGTCGGGGTGCACTTTCAACTTCTGGATGATGTCCTTCAAGGGGGGCTTCACCGAGCTCATACTGGCCACCAGCATACACTCAACGACGGGTGGGTAGGTGGAGATGAAATGACGAACCTCCCCAAAATAGGCCACCGCATTCCGAAATCGTACGCTTCGCCTCCAGCTGTGCTACCTTGTATCGGCTCCACACAGCCACAAACACAGAATCGCCCCAAAATGCTCGCTGACGAATGCTTGCCAGGTGCACATGTGGACAGTTTCCATTGGCCAAAAATTGCATTCTCGGATGTCGTTCACGTCACACAGGTCGCAACTGCCAGTCACAAACACTTGAAATCCGAATGTCGAGCCAATAGCCCCTGCCACATATCCCATATGATTCCGTAACCACTGTGTACCTGCATTACAAAACCAACATGAACTCGGCAAACCGTCAACGCGAATATAACACCGGGCTAACATAATCCCTTACAGCCATTATCATAAACCCAACACCGCCCACCAAATTACATGTATTCCAACCATTTTAACATTCCCACAATCCCACAAAACATGCACAACAGGGCAAAGCATGAGACCGACCGCCTATTCTGTTCCACACTCGAGTTCCGTTACCTCCTACGCCTCCACCCCTCAACGTCAGTACCCCACAATTCCCCCCTACTGTTATTATAACCGAAACCCATCCCACATTTCCAGATAAAAGCCCCTACTCCTATTACTAGCAGAGTAGAAACTTGTTCACCAGCAGCACACGTGGGTTGCTGTAAGATGGGCATACGTGTACAACCCTCTGGAGGCTCTTCAACAGCACCACTGCGAACCGCACATTCTGACGAGCTGGATACAATTGGGCACACGTTGTGATGGGACACTGCCCGGCTGCTTCGTAGTACCTCACGTACGCATACCCGATCCACTTGCCCTCCGCGTTCAACGCCTTGAAAATACACATGCTGTCCGGCATATACGCTATAGTCTTTGTAGGCTGTAGTGGGGCAATTCATATGGGGTACAACACTTTAGGGTTTACTACTTGTACTCCTCCTTCTGCTCAATGCACTCATTCTCGTTCTAATCTTCACATGGTATAGAGCAGGTTCCCTCGTGGGAACTGTTCCTACAGCCCACCGAATATCAACCTTTTTTTTCTTGCCCGGAGTGCGCTTGGCCCCTGCCCGAGTCGCGCCCCGTGTCGGTCCCCTTGTGGCCTCTAGCGGCCTCTCTCACGGCCCCTAGTGGCCCCGTCGCGCCGTCCTCACGGCCCCGTCGTGCCGCCCTCGCGGCCCCGTCACACCGCCCTCACGGCCCCTCGTGGCCCCTCGCGGCCCCTTAGCGGCCACTCGCGGCCCCGTCCCCACCTGCCGCCCTTTTCACCAGACCCGTCGCCGCCCTTTCAGCGGCCCTATCGCCGCCCTTTCAGCGGCCCCGTCGCCCCCCCCCCTTGCTGCGGCCCCGTCGCCGCCTTTCAGCGGCCCCGTCACCGCCCTTCAGCGGCCCCGTCGCCACCCCTTTCCGCGGCCCCGTCGCCGCTCTTTCAGCGGCCCCGTCGCCGCCCTTCAGCGGCCCCGTCGCCGCCCTTCCGCGGCCCCATCGCTGCCCTTCCGCGGCCCCGTCGCCGCCCTTTCAGCGGCCCCGTCGCCGCCCCGCCCTTTCAGCGGCCCCGTCGCCGCCCTTCCGCGACCCCGTTGCCGCCCTTTCAGCGGCCCCGTCGCCGCCCTTCAGCGGCCCCATCGCCGCTCCTTAGCGGCATCAACGCCGCACTTCACGGCCCCGTCGAGCTGCCTTCGCTGCCAAGCCGCCGAGCCGCCGACCTGCCGAGCCGCTGAGCCGCCGAGCCACCGAGCAGCTGAGCCGCCGAGCCGCCTTTGCTGCCGAGCCGCCTTTGCCGCCGAGCCGCACTGCAGCCGAGGCGCCACCGCCTGTCGGCCTGCCCGGGACCGCCTCACTTGCCTGGTAAGAGCAGCGCCTCTGCCACTGCACTGCCATGCCCCACTATCCTCACTGCCTGTCTACTGCTGTCATGGCCACCCCTAGTGTTCTCATCTTTGACGCTGAGGGTCGGGCAGTTGACTTTGAGGTCTGGGTAGATGATATGCAGCTTTTCCTACAGTGCGATAGAGCAGATGGTCTCTCCCTGTTTGACCTCACTTTTGGTGCCTGTCCTGCCCCTGCTGCTGATGCTGACGCCACTATTCGCTCACAGTGGGCCACGCGCGACGCTGC
This sequence comes from Closterium sp. NIES-65, assembly GCA_948144175.1. Taxonomy (NCBI): domain Eukaryota; kingdom Viridiplantae; phylum Streptophyta; class Zygnematophyceae; order Desmidiales; family Closteriaceae; genus Closterium; species Closterium sp. NIES-65. The sequence goes on along the minus strand of CANXME010002365.1, from coordinate 64,591 downwards.
TGCTCGCCTTGCTGTGCGCCGCCACTTACCGACCGCTGAGCGTGCACACTTTAGCCAGTACAAGAGTGCTCAGACCTTGTACGACGCTGTAGTTGCACGCTACTCTTCCCCTGCCACTGCTGCACTAAGCCGCCTCATGCTACCGTACCTCTTCCCTGACCTTGCTGTCTTTCCCACAGTCGCTGACCTCATTACGCACCTCCGCACTAGTGACACTTGCTACCAAGCTGCTCTTCCTGCTGAGTTATGCGCCAAGAACCCGCCCCCCATGTACATCACCCTCTACTACATAGTCACCCGGCTCCCTGACTCTCTCCGCGTAGTCAGGGACCACTTCCTCTCAGTTTGCCCCACCACTCTCACCGTTGACCTCCTCAAGAAGGGCCTCCTAGCAGCAGAGAATAGCATTGTCGCTATAGGAGCCTCTCGTGGTGACCCTCGCACCCAAGTCTTTGAGGGGTGTTCCCCCTCCCCCCTCTTGCCCTCTGTCGCCTCTGCTGCTGCGGCCGACCTCGTTGGTTTCGAGTCGGTCGGCGCTGCGTCTGTCCCGAGCGGGAGATGCCGCACCGGCAAGGGCAAGGGGGGCAAGGGCGCTGGAGGGGCTGGCGGGGGCGGTGGAGGTGGTGGTGGAGGCAGGGATCTATATATATGCTTGCATGCTTGCTCTTGTAGGTAGAGAACACTGTGCTATTGTTGTTACATATATATCTCCGCATGCGAACTGGCCTTGTGGCCTGTTGCATGTTCGCAAAATGCGTGGTGACGTTGCGATCCACCCTGAGCTTGCTTTGCACTTCCCGACTGGTCTTGTGACCCTCTGTTCTCCCCCACTTTGCCTATGGGGGTGTGTCAAACATATTGTTATATGTTATAGTTTGGGTAGGCTTTAGTGGGGTACTCACTTTGGGGTACAACCCCTTAGGTTATATTTTTGTACCAAACTCTCCATAGTTAATTCATCCTTCCCTTTACTCTCGACAGCAACACTCCCAGAACCGGCACCTCCAGTCCCAGGGTCTCCAGCCTCAGTGTCTCCAGCAGCAGCACCCTCAGGCTCAGCACCTCCAGCCCCACCAGCTCCTGTACCTCCATTACGAGCACCTCCGGGACCAGCACCACTCCCAGCTCCAATGATGTCAGCAGAAGTACCTCCAGCGGCAGAGCCCCGAGCTCCAGAAGCGCGACCCTTACGGCGACTGTACCAGTCGTGCAGCTACTGTGAGTTGAGAGGCACACGGGGACAAAGGCCGCTACTCCAAGGAGACCGCGCAACAGCAGACTCAGAACCCTCAGTGCCAGCACCCGCAGCAGCTCCAGAACCTCCAGCAGAAACAACTCCAGTAGCAGAGTCACCAGCTCCAGCAACTCACGCAGCAGGGCACCCAGCAGTGCGACCCGGATGGCCAACGTACCACACACGCAGCTGCTGTGGGGAGAGAGGGAGTCGACGACGAGAGTGCAGCGGCGAGGTACCAGCGGAGCGACTACGGAGACGGCCGCTCCAGGGAGACTACTCACCAGACGCCTCAGCGCCCCCACGTGCAGCACCCCCAGACTCAGTACCCCCACGCTTAGTACCCCCAGGCTCAGCACCCCCATACTCCTCACGCCCAGGCTCAGCACCTCCAATCTCCGCACCCCCAGGCTCCGCATCTCCAGGCTCCGCACTCCCAGGCTCAGCACCCCCAGGCTCCGCACCCCCAGGCTTAGCACCCCGAGGAGGACCACCCTTAGCAGGATTTGAGTCACTAGTGACCTCAATCGGTGCAGTCAAGGGAGGAGGGTCTACCTGAGACACACGTAAAGGAGTAGGACCAGGAGCGGGGAGGGGGTCTACCTGGGAAGCACCTGGAGCGAGGAAGAGCAGCGGGGGGGGGGGAGAGGAGTAGTGCGGTAGAGGAAGAGACAGTAAAAGGGAACTGACTCGTCGAACGTGACGTCCTGAGAGGGGAAGACATGGCGCGAGGTGGGGTGGTAAAACTGCCAACCAGGCGTGTCAGGGACAAAGCCAAGGAAGACACAGGGAACAGCGTGGGCAGAGAGCTTGTCCGCGGTGGTATCGCGGACAAAGGAGGCACGAGCACCCCAGACCCGGAAACGCGACGCATCGCCAACCTTCCCCGTCCACAGCAGTGTGGGCGAGGTCTCCGGCAAGGAGACACGCGGCCAGAGGTTGAGCTGATGCGCAGCGTACCGGACCGCAAACGACCACAGAAAATGCGGGGCAGCCGCATGGATCATGGAGGTACGAGCGACCTCCATGACTAAGCGAATGCGACGCTCAGCAACCCCATTTTACTGCGGAGAGGCCGGAAGTGTTAACGTCTGGCAGATGCCGTGCTCCGCACAGAAGGCTGCCAAGAAGTCGGAGGAAAAATCCCCACCTCTGTCAGAGTCAGACGTAGGACGGGAAACTCCGTCCTGAATGGCTCAGGGAGCTGGAGACAAGCAGTGCGGATCCAAGGGATCAAAACATTAGGGACCTCACCCTTAGTGCGCAAGGGGAAGACCATGGTGTAACGCGTGTAGTCGTTGACGACCAGCAAGAAGTACCGCTCGTGGCCCTGTCCACGGACGCGGGCTGGGCCCCACACGTTCAGGTGGAGAGTCTGCAGGGGAGCCTCTATGGGAGGGAACAAGGAGGAGTGAGGAGCGGCGCGCTGCCGCCCCTTCATACAGAGAAGACAGGGAGGAGCAGGCAAGGGTGGGAGGGGAGGGAGAACACTGGGAAGACCAGAGACAAGGACATGGCGGTGCATGCTACGAAGGCGCTGCACCGAGGGGTGACCAAGGCGGTGGTGACAAAGCACGACACAAGCAAAGGGCCGCTAGCTGACCTGACGCAGGCGCAGACGCAGCGACCTGAGGGGACACAGTAGTCAGTGTGCACAAACTCGAGCCAGGCGCACGAGTAAACGTGGCCAGGTGCCGGCCCGTCCAAGAGCACGTACTGTGGGTCACGCGCTGCCCTCCAAGAGTAAACTGGTCAACCCACTGGTCCTAGAGGTCAGCACCACTCACCAAGTTTGTAGAGAACAAGGGGAGGTGAAGACCTGACAGGGAGCCAGACGGGACCGCCGGACATGGCGGGACCGTGGAGGAGTGCGCAAGGACTGGACCCCCAGAGGGATCTGCCAGGGAGACAGGAACCGGCCGGCTGAGCGGCGTGAGGGTGGTGCTGTTGCGAAATAAGGAGCGCGAAGCACCTGAGTCAAGTGTGAAGGTGTACAAGGCCTCAGCAGGCGCAGTACCAAAGAGAGCAGACTCACCAGCACCTGGAGCAGCAGCCTCACCAGCACCTAGAGCATGAGACGCACTAGCACCTAGAGCAACAGCCTCACCAGCACCGAGAGCAGCAGGCTCTATACCTGGGTCAAGCGGTACGCACAGGTAACAGGCACGGTCAGCACTAGTAGGCAATGCATACATGGCAGTGAGAATAGCATCATAGTCAAGAGAAAATATATCTACCCTCTGCCCAAGCAGCTCCACCCAGTCCGGGAACTCAGCCTCGTTGCCAAACTCAGTACGCCAGGCGTCGCTCAGAGTGGTAGTGGGGGTGGAGGTGTTGGTGGCAGCTGTGGAGGCGGAGGAGGCGGCGGCGGTGGCGGAGGGAGCGGAGGCGGCGGAGGCGAGGGAGGTGGCGAAGGCGGCGGTGGCAGCAGTGGACCTGGTCGCGCCTCTGCGCAGAGGAGTGGCTCCGATGGTGGTACGCGCCAGCAGCAGCAGAGCAGTCGTGAGACCCTGTCCCCTCAGCAGCTTCGTGAGTGGTACGTTGCGCGTCAGCGCGGTGGGGGTACGGGTCCCTGCACATACGTTCTCCGCACCGGCGACCACGCTGGTGAGCAGTGCGGGGGCCCGCACTCCACCCAGCGCTGCTTCGGCCGCCTGACGGACGCGTGGCGTCACCAGTTCCCTGGGGCCTCTGAGATCCCTCGCTGGGGAGAGCTGTCTAGGGCGGGGGTTGCTATCTTTGATCTTGATTTTGATGCTATTCTTGCTGCCATGTATGCTGTTCATGATAGTGCGGGTGACTGTTACTTGTGTGTATCGCCTGACCCAGGCATTGAGGCTGCTGCTCTAGGTGCTAGTGCGTGTGCTGCCCCAGGTGCTAGTGCGTCTACTGCCCCAGGTGCTGGTGAGTCTGCTCTCTCAGGTACTACGTCGGCTTAGACCTTACACACCTTCACCCTTGAGTCGGGTGCGTCGCGCTCCTTCTTTCAAGACCGCACCACTCTTACGCCGCTCAATCGGCCGGTTGCAGTCTCCCTGGCAGACCCCTCTGGGGGTCCTGTCCTTGCTAGCTTCTCCACTGTCTTACCGTGCCCGGCAGCCCCCTCTGGCACCCTATCAGGTCTCTACCTCCCCTTGTTCTCTACGAACTTGGTGAGTGGAGCAGACCTACAGGATAGGGGGGTTGACCAGTTCACTCCTGCGAGTCAGCGGGTGACCCACTGCACGTGTGCTCGAACAGGCCGACACTTGGCCACGTTCACCCGTCGGCCAGGGTCGAGCCTGTACACCCTTACTACTGAGTCTCCTCCGGCTGCTGAGTCTGGCCAGGTAGCTGCTTCAAGTCAGGTGTTTGCTGCAGCGTCCAGGTCTGGTCCTGAATCTGCTCCCTGCTCGTGTCGTCTCCTGTCCCACCAGACTCTCCTTTGGCACCACCGCCTTGGTCACCCCTCCTTGCCTCGTCTCCGAGGCATGGCCTCCCGTGTCCTTGACTCTGGTCTCCCTCGGTCTCTCCCTCCCCTACCTCCGGGGCCTGGCCCTACCTGCATCCTCTGTGTCGAGGGGCGACAGCGCGCCACCCCTCACTCCTCCGAGTTTCCTACGACTGAGGCTCCGCTGCAGACTCTCCACATGGACGTTTGGGGCCCCGCCCGCGTTAGTGGGCAGGGGCACGAGCGGTACTTCCTTCTGGTGGTTGACGACTACTCGCGTTACACCACAGTCTTCCCCTTGCGCAGCAAGGGTGACGTCACTGAGGTGTTGATCGACTGGATCCGCGCAGCTCGTCTCCAGCTCAGAGAGAGTTTCGGCTCGGACTTTCCTGTTCTGCGTCTGCACTCGGACAGAGGCGGGGAGTTTTCCTCTGCCCGTCTCGGAGCCTTCTGTCGTGCACAGGGCATCCGCCAGACCTTCACGCTTCCGGCCTCTACACAGCAAAATGGGATTGCTGAGCACCGCATTGGCATGGTCATGGGCGTCGCTCGTACGTCCATGATGCATGTGGCTGCTTCGACATGAGCTACGAGGCGGAGCGCATGGAGCAGATCGTGGTCTATGAGTTCATGGCCAATGGCGACCTCGACCGCTGGATCAGACCCGGTGAGCTGGGGTTGATCGTTGTTTTTTCACATGATAGATGGATTGAACCAGGTGAGTGGGTACAAGGTTTGTTAAGGATTGGCCCAAGGCAAGTGAATTGGACAGTGTAAGATGGTACAGACTCGAAAAGGTATATTGCGAAATGTTTAGTCGACAAAAATAAAAGGCTTGGAGGAGTATCTCGTCTTGATTATCCAGTTGTGTCTGCCTTAGTCTAGTCAACCCTTGGGTAAATCCATCAGCCGAAATAGTGGTTTTTGTGTACTACGTATGCATGGTCTAACCCCTTGTTACATCCTTACTCTCTACATTTACTTTCTAAACGCTCATAAAACTCATTGCGATTCATGGAATCCATTCTATCAACCTAAAGGGCTCGAATGCATTGCAATTCGAGGCTCTTGTTCCATCCATGAACACACCCAGCTGCCCAACTCCCAACTGCCACACCTTCTCCTCCCAGGCGCACCCCACCCGCTCACAATGCAGCAGCGGTTAGCCATCCTGACGAGCATGGCGCGCGGGCTGGAGTATCTGCACGGCTTCAGCATCGTGCATTGCGACATCAAGCCCGCAAACGTCCTGTTGGACGCGCGCATGCACGCCAAGCTCGCTGACTTTGGGCTGGTGCGACTTGGGGAAGGTACATTTGTGGCCGCTACCCGAGTCATGGGCACGCCGGGCTATGTGGACCCCGCTTACTACTGCTCCCACAAGGCCACTCCCAAGGCCGACGTGCATAGGTGTGGATGATGTGTTACTCACGTGTGCATGTGTTATTGGCTTTTTCTCTCTGTTATGCATATACAGCCAGGCATATGCATTAGCAATATCATGCATGGCATTTCAGACATCTCCCATACCGAGACCAGCCTGTCTGGCGCTTGGTGGCACAAGATGGTTTAATTATCCTAGTTGCCTTCCTTTTCCTGCTGACTGTTTGATGTTTCTCTTCCCTGCTGCCCGTTCATTGTTGCCATGCTTCCTGTCCTGCCTGCAGCTTTGGAGTGGTGATGCTGGCGGTGATCACGGCTCGCAAGGCCATCTACAACATCGAGTCCAACCAAGTCAACCTCAAGCAGTGGGTGCGTGTGGAAACAACAACCACCACCATCGTAGCAGCGCCCTCTACCCCTTTTCACAAGATGATTCCTCCTTTCCATATGATATCTCCTTACCTCTTGGCCACAAATCTTCAATCTCCCTTCCTCTCCTCCCTCCCTCGTCTCCCCCGAATCATCACGAACAGGCAGCATCGCTGGTGGTAGTAGGGGACGTGGCGGCCCTCAAGGACCCGCACCTGCAAGCACCGGACAACCTGGTGCTGCGCATGGCACGCCTGGCGCTCTCCTGCACCGCCATGCCCACGGCGTCTCGCTCAGGCATGAGCCGTGTGCTGGCAGAGCTGCTGCTGCTCAAGGAGGAGTTCTTTGGGGAGGACGAGGACCGCATGGCTGCCCGCATCGACCTCGAGATCGAGAGCTCTGAGCAGGTTGATTTCAGCTTGGAGCTGGCTCGTCTTCAGGGGATTCAACATGGTAGTTAGTGACCCCAGGGGATGGCCTTGCTAACAAATGCCTCAGTAAGGATTATGTAAATCCTTACATGAGTGAACGAACGAGAATTGCACTATCGATGCAAGAATACAATGAGCGAAAGCATGAGCGAAGATTATATAGCGAAACTACAGTGGTAACGGTAATGGACTGTGGTTGTCGCGCGACGAGCCTGGGACTGAGGTTGGGAAAGTGTCGAAGCGGAGGCTCGGAGCGCGGGTTACCAGCCGAGCCGTGAGGTCGGGGTGCGATGTGCGAAAATGGCGGGGTGATTGTCGATGCGAGGATCGCGAGTGGTAACGGTGCTGACTGAGGTGCTACAGCGATGTACGCGTTAAGTAGGGATGCGAAGTAAGGAAAAGTGATTTTCCTTACACTACCCCCCCTCCTAAGGAGGTCCTTCTTACGACAGTGCGTAGACGTCCCTGAAGTTTCGGCTACGCAGATACTCGGTGAGGACAGGGTGGTTTTCAATTCTGTCCAGGGGAACCCAGTTGTCCTCGGTGGGTTTACGATCCTTCCAGCGGATCAGGAACTCGATCTTTCTGGCTCCACGAGGGTCGCGAACTCTGTGGCTCAGGATTTTGTCGGGGGTGATGAGTGGTTCGGTTGGTGGTCGTGCCATGCTGGCTGGTCGATTGTGTGGGAGTTGGCTTGTGGAGGGTACGTAGGGGCGAAGCCGGCTGACGTGAAACGAGGGGCTGACGTACCAGTCAGCAGGGAGGAGGAGGTGCGCGGTGACAGGCGTTATCATATGGCTAATTCGAAATGGCCCACAGTATCGAGGGCGGAGTTTGGGGGTGATCGGCAGGCGGAGGTTTTGAGTGTCGAGTAAAACGAGGTCATCGGGCTGGTAAGTGACAGGTCTGCGGTGGCGGTCAGCGTTGCGTTTAGCGATGATGTTTGATTTTTAGATTGCTTTTGCTGCCCTGGTCCGTGCTGCTTGCAAAATCTCGGCGAACTGTTGTGCGCGTGGAACGGGGTTGTCGGGATTCGGTGTCATGGGTACTGTTGGGTCTTGTCCGTAATTCAGGTAAAATGGTGACTGTTGGGTCATGGCGGATGGGGCGCTGTTGTATGCGAATTCGATGAGTGGCAGTTGCTGTTCCCACGTATTTGGATCGTCGCACGTGGCCCTAATGAGCTGTTCCATGGTCTGGTTTGTCCGTTCGGTCTGTCCGTCGGTTTCGGGGTGATACGATGAACTGAACTGTAGGCGCGTGCCGAACTGCTGCCACAGGTTCCGCCAGAAGTTGCTAGTAAACTTCGTGTCTCTGTCGCTGATGATTGATATTGGTATCCCGTGTAGTCGAACGACAGTAGAGATGAAGAGGCGGGCTGTTTCTTCGGCTGTGATTGATTTCTTGCAGGCTGCGAAGTGTGCCATTTTCGTCAGTCGATCGACGACGACCAGGATCGCGTCATTCCCACTCGCCCCGGCCGGTAACCCCGTGACGAAGTCCATCGTCACTTGCTGCCAAGCACGCTCTGGAGGTGGGATTGGTTGCAATTGTCCCGCCGGCCGCTTCCGGGTTGACTTTATGATCTGGCAAGTGGGACACGATGCCACGTGTCACTGCACGTCGGTCAACATTTCGGGCCAGTAATAATACCGCTGCAGCTGCTGCCGTGTTTTCTCTACTCCGAAATGTCCCGAGGTAACTCCGTCGTGTGCCTCCTGTAACAGTAATTCCCGTAGTAGTGTGTACCCTGGTACCCAGATGCGGTCGGTTCCAGTTTTTACGTAATAGACTCCCTTGGCTGCTGCAAATTGCTGCGAGTTGCCTCCTGTGAAGAATGGATTTGTTTGATATCCGTGGGTAAATAGTCCTGTCAGTAGCGGGCTGGTCTGGGCGAGTAGTATCGCATGGATCTGGGCAGTGGGGCGGGTTAGTGCGTCGGCGATATTCGAGGCTCCTTTTTTATATGTGACCGTATAATGGAAATTTGACTCGAGGAAATCGAGCCACCGAATCTGTCGTGGGTTGAGGTGGGGCTGTGCACGGAGGTACCGTAGGGATCGATGGTCTGTCCGTACTGTCACGTCTGCGCCGGTCAAGTAGCAGTGCCACACTTTGAACGCATGCACGATCGCGAGCATTTCACGGTCGTGTATCGGGTAATTTCGTTCAGGCGGATGCAGTTTTCGTGATTCGTAGGCGATGGGCTGGAGGCCATTGCCGAAGTCCTGTAACAGTACGGCTCCGATGGCGATGTCGCTTGCGTCTGTAAAAACTTCGAAGGGGCGATGTGGGTCAGCGATGCGTAGGACGGGTGGTGAACAGAGAACATGTTTCAGGGTAGAGAAGGCAGCATGTTCGTTCTCCCCCCACGTAAAAACGACCCCCTTGCGAAGTAAATCTGTTAGCGGGGCTGTTAAGCGTGCCATGTCGGGGACGAATCGACGAACGTAATTAACGAACCCTAAAAAACTCTGCAGCTCCGTGATGTTCGTCGGGGGATGCCACGCTTTTACGGTATCCAGCTTCTTGGGGTCGATTTCAACTCCAGCCTCCGAAAGAACGTGCCCTAAAAATTCTAACCTATCCCGAAAAAACTCGCACTTGGATCTCTTGGTGAGTAACCGATGTTCCTCTAAAATTTTAAATACTGCTTCGAGATCGACTAAGTGTTGCTGCTGGTCGCGAGTGTAAACGAGGATGTCATCGAGGTAAACTATCACGCATTTATCTAAAAGTGGCCTAAACGCCTCGTTCATGGTCATCTGAAATGTTGCGGGCGCGTTGGTCGACCCGAAAGGCATCACCGTGTACTCGAATGACCCGTACCTAGTCCTAAATGCTGTCTTGGCGCAGTCCGATGGTTCGACCCGAATTTGATGGTAACCCCTCCGTAAGTCTGTTTTCAAAAATACCCGTGCTGTTTGCAGCTGGTCGATCAGTTCGTCGGCGCGGGGGATGGGGTATCGCGATTTGACTGTTACTCTGTTGAGCGCTCGGTAATCAATGCACATGCGAAATCGTCCGTCCTTTTTCGGTGTGAACAGTATCGGTGCGGCGAACGGTGACGAGCTCGATCGGATAAACTGCTTCTCTAACAAATAATCTAACTGCTTCCTTAGTTCGTCGAGCTCGGGCTGTGTCAGTCTGAACTGGCGCTGTACAGTTGGCTGTGCCTCCGGTTCTAACTCGATCCTATGGTCAATGCGCCCGCTGAGGTGGCAGTCCTTGCGGTAAATCGTCTGGAAAAATCCCCGGGTACCGTTTCAATAGATCCTGAAGTACGGGCGGTACCGCTGCCAACAGTTTCTGAAAATCGCTCGGCTGCTCCTCTTCTCCTACTAAAGCTATATCCACTGCGTACACGTCAGCTCCCGTGGCAACAACCTGTTTCATCGTGATGGCGTTGACGTGGACCTTTGAAGACTGGGGTGGTCGCCAGCGAGGTAGTTCGACCCAGTTACCACTACTTCGCACAGTGCAGCTACCCGTCGTCCAGTCAATTCGCGGGGTATACCGTCGCAGCCAATCACGTCCCAATAAAATGTCGTGCCCATCCAGTGTCGTTGCGAGCATTTCCTGTGTAAACCCGAAGTTTCCTCCGCAACGGACTTTTACTCGCTCCACCTTTTCCCGTATGGCCAGTGGCGTGCCGTCGACTAAGCGTGCGTCTATCTCAGGTAAACAATGGTTAAGTGTTAACTGCAGTTTCCGTGCGGTCGCGGTATTAACTAAACTGAGACTTGCTCCCCCGTCAATAAAAATCTTCACTGCTGCTCCCTGTATTTTCCCGTAGATCAGTACTGGGCAATCCGTCGCTGTACCCTCCTTATTCATCCAAGCCCGATCGATGGCGTGAATCGGTACTATGACTCGGTGAAGGCCGGTGTGGTTGGGCGAGCAGGCAGTCTCATCAGTAGTTGGCCCAACTTCTACTGACTGCTGGCGTTTCCCTGCCCAACTTCACTCCTGCCTGCTCCATTAACCACTCATCGCAGGTCATGTAGTCGGACGCCGGCATATACAACGCTGGACGCACACGGAACTCACGTAGCAGCACCAGGAGGTCCGCCGTGGTAGAGACAAGCGGCTCGTACATGCCTGCCGAATACATGCCGTGCAGGTGCCACATCAGCGGCCACCATGACTCCGGGACGCATCCCGCCCTCCACTAGCTCCTTTGCATCGTTGCCGTCGTCAGCGCCTTCCAGGCCAAGCCCATCCACAGCAGCATGACCGCGTAATTCACCACGGAAAAGGGCACATCGAAATCCTCGTGGAAGAGATTCGATCGCACCGCTCGTCACATCAAGATAACACGATACTCTGCCTTGAAAGCGTCCACCACGCCGTGCAAAAACGACATGTTGGACCACTGCACAATGTCTGTGAGGTCCACAAAGCGTGTGTGTGTGAAATGCACCACCGCCAGACCGTGCTCCACCGTCGTCTTCGCGTCATTTGCGGTAATGCGGTGCGCGGTGTTGTAGGTGAACACAGCCGTCTTAGCTGCACACCATCGACCGTCTGAAAGAACTCGGTGAACACCTGCGCAACGCGGAGCCACGACAGCTCATGCACCGAGTTAAGGTTTCGTACAACAACACCACCAACATGCCACTACTGCATTCGGGAAATCAGTGGAACCGTCCACTCTCAAAATCATCCAACATACCTCGGGTGTGAGCCGCCCACTCTTCGTGTAGCGCACAATCACCGCCGGTGCGGGCTCCCCGCTGTGCCTAGTTTCTGGGCGCTCGTCATGGCGCAAAACCACAAGGGGCACCGTGCTGCAGGTCCCCGTCGCATTGTATAGGAAGCCCACACTTATGATCCGGTCGCACGGGGTTCCGGTCCTTCCTGGAATCTTGGGCTTAGGCAAACGACTCGGCAAAAACGGTATCTCCACAAACAAAAATACATCGTCGGGGTGCACTTTCAACTTCTGGATGATGTCCTTCAAGGGGGGCTTCACCGAGCTCATACTGGCCACCAGCATACACTCAACGACGGGTGGGTAGGTGGAGATGAAATGACGAACCTCCCCAAAATAGGCCACCGCATTCCGAAATCGTACGCTTCGCCTCCAGCTGTGCTACCTTGTATCGGCTCCACACAGCCACAAACACAGAATCGCCCCAAAATGCTCGCTGACGAATGCTTGCCAGGTGCACATGTGGACAGTTTCCATTGGCCAAAAATTGCATTCTCGGATGTCGTTCACGTCACACAGGTCGCAACTGCCAGTCACAAACACTTGAAATCCGAATGTCGAACCAATAGCCCCTTCCACATATCCCATATGATTCCGTAACCACCGTGTACCTGCATTACAAAACCAACTTGAACTCGGCAAACCGTCAACCCGAATATAACACCGGGCTAACATAATCCCTTACAGCCATTATCATAAACCCAACACCGCCCACCAAATTACATGTATTCCAACCATTTTAACATTCCCACAATCCCACAAAACATGCACAACAAGGCAAAGCATGAGACCGACCGCCTGTTCTGTTCCACACTCGAGTTCCGTTACCTCCTACGCCTCCACCCCTCAACGTCAGTACCCCACAATTCCCCCCTACTGTTATTGTAACCAAAACCCATCCCACATTTCCAGATAAAAGCCCCTACTCCTATTACTAGCAGAGTAGAAACTTGTTCACCAGCAGCACACGTGGGTTGCTGTAAGATGGGCATACGTGTACAACCCTCTGGAGGCTCTTCAACAGCACCACTGCGAACCGCACATTCTGACGAGCTGGATACAATTGGGCACACGTTGTGATGGGACACTGCCTGGCTGCTTCGTAGTACCTCACGTACGCACACCCGATCCACTTGCCCTCCGCGTTCAACGCCTTGAAAATACATATGCTGTCAGGCATATACGCTATAGTCTTTGTAGGCTGTAGTGGGGCAGTTCATATGGGGTACAACACTTTAGGGTTTACAACTTGTACTCCTCATTCTGCTCAATGCACTCATTCTCGTTCTTATCTTCACATGGTATAGAGCAGGTTCCCTCGTGGGAACTGTTCCTACGGCCCACCGAATATCAACCTTTTTTTTCCTGCCCGGAGTGCGCTTGGCCCCTGCCCGAGTCGCGCCCCGTGTCGGTCCCCTTAGTGGCCTCTAGCGGCCTCTCTCACGGCCCCTAGTGGCCCCGTCGCGCCGTCCTCACGGCCCCGTCGTGCCGCCCTCGCGGCCCCGTCACACCGCCCTCACGGCCCCTCGTGGCCCCTCGCGGCCCCTTAGCGGCCACTCGCGGCCCCGTCCCCACCTGACGCCCTTTTCACCAGAACCGTCGCCGCCCTCTCAGCGGCCCTATCGCCGCCCTTTCAGCGGCCCCGTCGCCCCCCCCCTTGCTGCGGCCCCGCCGCCGCCTTTCAGCGGCCCCGTCACCGCCCTTCAGCGGCCCCGTCGCCACCCCTTTCCGCGGCCCCGTCGCCGCTCTTTCAGCGGCCTCGTCGCCGCCCTTCAGCGGCCCCGTCGCCGCCCTTCCGCGGCCCCATCGCCGCCCTTCCGCGGCCCCGTCGCCGCCCTTTCAGCGGCCCCGTCGCCGCCCTTCCGCGACCCCGTTGCCGCCCTTTCAGCGGCCCCGTCGCCGCCCTTTCAGCGGCCCCGTCGCCGCTTCTTAGCGGCATCAACGCCGCACTTCACGGCCCCGTCCAGCTGCCTTCGCTGCCGAGCCGCCGAGCCGCCGACCTGCCGAGCCGCTGAGCCGCCGAGCCACCGAGCAGCTGAGCCGCCGAGCCGCCTTTGCTGCCGAGCCGCCTTTGCCGCCGAGCCGCACTGCAGCCGAGGCGCCACCGCCTGTCGGCCTGCCCGGGACCGCCTCACTTGCCTGGTAAGAGCAGCGCCTCTGCCACTGCACTGCCATGCCCCACTGTCCTCACTGCCTGTCTACTGCAGTCATGGCCACCCCTAGTGTTCTCACCTTTGACGCTGAGGGTCGGGCAGTTGACTTTGAGGTCTGGGTAGATGATCTGCAGCATTTCCTACAGTGCGATAGAGTAGATGGTCTCTCCCTATTTGACCTCACTTCTGGTGCCTCTCCTGCCCCTGCTGCTGATGCTGACGCCACTGTTCGCTCACAGTGGGCCACGCGCGACGCTGCTGCTCGCCTTGCTGTGCGCCGCCACTTACCGACCGCTGAGCGTGCACACTTTAGCCAGTACAAGAGTGCTCAGACCTTGTACGACGCTGTAGTTGCACGCTACTCTTCCCCTGCCACTGCTGCACTAAGCCGCCTCATGCTACCGTACCTCTTCCCTGACCTTGTTGTCTTTCCCACAGTCGCTGACCTCATTACGCACCTCCGCACTAGTGACACTTGCTACCAAGCTGCGCTTCCTGCTGAGTTCTGCGCCAAGAACCCCCCCCCCCCCATGTACATCACCCTCTACTACATAGTCACCCGGCTCCCTGACTCTCTCCGCGTAGTCAGGGACCACTTCCTCTCAGTTTGCCCCACCACTCTCACCGTTGACCTCCTCAAGAAGGGCCTCCTAGCAACAGAGAATAGCATTGTTGCTATAGGAGCCTCTCGTGGTGACCCTCGCACCCAAGTCTTTGAGGGGTGTTCCCCCTCCCCCCTCTTGCCCTCTGTTGCCTCTACTACTGCGGCTGACCTCGTTGGTTTTGAGTCGGTCGGCGCTGCGTCTGTCCTGAGCGGGAGATGCCGCACCGGCAAGGGCAAGGGGGGCAAGGGCGCTGGAGGGGCTGGCGGGGGCGGTGGAGGTGGTGGTGGAGGCAGGGATCTATATATATACTTGCATGCTTGCTCTTGTAGGTAGAGAACACTGTGCTGTTGTTGTTACATATATATCTCCGCATGCGAACTGGCCTTGTGGCCTGTTGCATGTTCGCAAACTGCGTGGTGACGTTGCGATCCACCCTGAGCTTGCTTTGCACTTCCCGACTGGTCTTGTGACCCTCTGTTCTCCCCCACTTTGCCTATGGGGGTGTGTCAAACATATTGTTATATGTTATAGTTTGGGTAGGCTTTAGTGGGGTACTCACTTTGGGGTACAACCCCTTAGGTTATATTTTTGTACCAAACTCTCCATAGTTAATTCATCCTTCCCTTTACTCTCGACAGCAACACTCCCAGAACCGGCACCTCCAGTCCCAGGGTCTCCAGCCTCAGTGTCTCCAGCAGCAGCACCCTCAGGCTCAGCACCTCCAGCCCCACCAGCTCCAGTACCTCCATTACGAGCACCTCCGGGACCAGCACCACTCCCAGCTCCAGTGATGTCAGCAGAAGTACCTCCAGCGGCAGAGCCCCGAGCTCCAGAAGCGCGACCCTGACGGCGACTGTACCAGTCGTGCAGCTGCTGTGAGTTGAGAGGCACACGGTGACAAAGGCCACTACTCCAAGGAGACCGCGCAACAGCAGACTCAGAACCCTCAGTGCCAGCACCCGCAGCAGCTCCAGAACCTCCAGCAGAAACAACTCCAGTAGCAGAGTCACCAGCTCCAGCAACTCACGCACCAGGGCACCCAGCAGTGTGACCCTGACGGCCAACGTACCACTCACGCAGCTGCTGTAGGGAGAGAGGGAGTCGACGATGAGAGTGCAGCGGCGAGGTACCAGCGGAGCGACTACGGAGACGGCCGCTCCAGGGAGACTACTCACCAGACGCCTCAGCGCCCCCACGTACAGCACCCCCAGACTCAGTACCCCCACGCTCAGTACCCCCAGGCTCAGCACCCCCAGACTCCTCATGCTCAGGCTCAGCACCTCCAATCTCCGCACCCCCAGGCTCCGCATCTCCAGGCTCCGCACTCCCAGGCTCAGCACCCCCAGGCTCCGCACCCCCAGGCTTAGCACCCCGAGGAGGACCACCCTTAGCAGCATTTGAGTCACCAGTGACCTCAAGCAGTGCAGTCAAGGGAGGAGGGTCTACCTGAGACACACCTTAAGGAGCAGGACTAGGAGCGGGGAGGGGGTCTACCTGGGGAGCACCTGGAGCGAGGAAGAGCAGCGGGGGGGGGGGGAGAGGAGTAGTGCGGTAGAGGAAGAGACGGTAAAAGGGAACTGACTCGTCGAACGTGACGTCCTGAGAGGGGAAGACACGGCGCGAGGTGGGGTGGTAAAATTGTCAACCAGGCGTGTCAGGGACAAAGCCAAGGAAGACACAGGGAACAACGTGGGCAGAGAGCTTGTCTGCGGTGGTATCGCGGACATAGGCACGAGCACCCCAGACCCGGAAACGCGACGCATCGCCAACCTTCCCCGTCCACAGCAGTGTGGGCGAGGTCTCCGGCAAGGAGACACGCGGCCAGAGGTTGAGCTGATGCGCAGCGTACCGGACCGCAAACGACCACAGAAAATGCAGGGCAGCTGCATGGATCATGGAGGTACGAGCGACCTCCATGACTAAGCGAATGCGACGCTCAGCAACCCCATTTTACTGTGGAGAGGCCGGAAGTGTTAACGTCTGGCAGATGCCGTGCTCCGCACAGAAGGCTGCGAAGAAGTCGGAGGAAAAATCCCCACCTCTGTCAGAGTTAGACGTAGGACGGGAAACTCCCTCCTGAATGGCTCAGGGAGCTGGAGACAAGCAGCGCGGATCCAAGGGATCAAAACATTAGGGACCTCACCCTTAGTGCGCAAGGGGAAGACCATGGTGTAACGCGTGTAGTCGTTGACAACCAGCAAGAAGTACCGCTCGTGGCCCTGTCCATGGACGCGGGCTGGGCCCCACACATTCAGGTGGAGAGTCTGCAGGGGAGCCTCTATGGGAGGGAACAAGGAGGAGTGAGGAGCGACGCGCTGCCGCCCCTCGACACAGAGAAGACAGGGAGGAGCAGGCGAGGGTGGGAGGGGAGGGAGAACACTGGGAAGACCAGAGACAAGGACACGGCGGTGCATGCTACGAAGGCGCTGCACCGAGGGGTGACCAAGGCGGTGGTGACAAAGCACGACACAAGCAAAGGGCCGCTAGCTGACCTGACGCAGGCGCAGACGCAGCGACCTGAGGGGACACAGTAGTCAGTGTGTACAAACTCGAGCCAGGCGCACGAGTAAACGTGGCCAGGTGCCGGCCCGTCCAAGAGCACGTACTGTGGGTCACGCGCTGCCCTCCAAGAGTAAACTGGTCAACCCACTGGTCCTAGAGGTCAGCACCACTCACCAAGTTTGTAGAGAACAAGGGGAGGTGAAGACCTGACAGGGAGCCAGACGGGACCGCCGGACATGGCGGGACCGTGGAGGAGTGCGCAAGGACTGGACCCCCAGAGGGATCTGCCAGGGAGACAGGAACCAGCCGGCTGAGCGGCGTGAGGGTGGTGCTGTTGCGAAATAAGGAGCGCGAAGCACCTGAGTCAAGTGTGAAGGTGTACAAGGCCTCAGCAGGCGCAGTACCAGAGAGAGCAGACTCACCAGCACCTGGAGCAGCAGCCTCACCAGCACCCAGAGCAGGAGACGCACTAGCACCTAGAGCAACAGCCTCACCAGCACCGAGAGCAGCAGGCTCTATACCTGGGTCAAGCGGTACGCACAGGTAACAGGCACGGTCAGCACTAGTAGGCAATGCATACATGGCAGTGAGAATAGCATCATAGTCAAGAGAAAATATATCTACCCTCTGCCCAAGCAGCTCCACCCAGTCGGGGAACTCAGCCTCGTTGCCAAACTCAGTACGCCAGGCGTCGCTCAGAGTGGTAGTGGGGGTGGAGGTGTTGGTGGCAGCTGTGGAGGCGGAGGAGGCAACGGCGGTGGCGGAGGGAGCGGAGGCGGCGGAGGCGAGGGAGGTGGCGAAGGCGGCGGCGGCAGCAGTGGACCTGGTCGCACCTCTGCGCAGAGGAGTGGCTCCGATGGTGGTACGCGCCAGCAGCAGCAGAGCAGTCGTGAGACCCTGTCCCCTCAGCAGCTTCGTGAGTGGTACGTTGCGCGTCAGCGCGGTGGGGGTACGGGTCCCTGCACCTACGTTCTCCGCACCGGCGACCACGCTGGTGAGCAGTGCGGGGGCCCGCACTCCACCCAGCGCTACTTCGGCCGCCTGACGGACGCGTGGCGTCACCAGTTCCCTGGGGCCTCTGAGATCCCTCGCTGGGGAGAGCTGTCTAGGGCGGGGGCTGCTATCATTGATCTTGATTTTGATGCTATTCTTGCTGCCATGTATGCTGTTCATGATAGTACGGGTGACTGTTACTTGTGTGTACCGCCTGACCCAGGCATTGAGGCTGCTGCTCTAGGTGCTAGTGCGTCTGCTGCCCCAGGTGCTAGTGCGTCTACTGCCCCAGGTGCTGGTGAGTCTGCTCTCTCAGGTACTACGTCGGCTTAGACCTTACACACCTTCACCCTTGAGTCGGGTGCGTCCCGCTCCTTCTTTCGAGACCGCACCACTCTTACGCCGCTCAATCGGCCGGTTGCAGTCTCCCTGGCAGACCCCTCTGGGGGTCTTGTCCTTGCTAGCTTCTCCATTGTCTTACCATGCCCGGCAGCCCCCTCTGGCACCCTATCAGGTCTCTACCTCCCCTTGTTCTCTACGAACTTGGTCAGTGGAGCAGACCTACAGGATAGGGGGGTTGACCAGTTCACTCCTGCGAGTCAGCGGGTGACCCACTGCACGTGTGCTTGAACAGGCCGACACTTGGCCACGTTCACCCGTCGGCCAGGGCCGAGCCTGTACACCCTTACTACTGAGTCTCCTCCGGCTGCTGAGTCTGGCCAGGTAGCTGCTTCAAGTCAGGTGTTTGCTGCAGCGTCCAGGTCTGGTCCTGAATCTGCTCCCTGCTCGTGTCGTCTCCTGTCCCACCAGACTCTCCTTTGGCACCACCGCCTTGGTCACCCCTCCTTGCCTCGTCTCCGAGGCATGGCCTCCCGTGTCCTTGACTCTGGTCTCCCTCGGTCTCTCCCTCCCCTACCTCCGGGGCCTGGCCCTACCTGCATCCTCTGTGTCGAGGGGCGACAGCGCGCCACCCCTCACTCCTCCGAGTTTCCTACGACTGAGGCTCCGCTGCAGATTCTCCACATGGACGTTTGGGGCCCCGCCCGCGTTAGTGGGCAGGGGCACGAGCGGTACTTCCTTCTGGTGGTTGACGACTACTCGCGTTACACCACAGTCTTCCCCTTGCGCAGCAAGGGTGACGTCACTAAGGTGTTGATCGACTGGATCCGCGCAGCTCGTCTCCAGCTCAGAGAGAGTTTCGGCTCGGACTTTCCTGTTCTGCGTCTGCACTCGGACAGAGGCGGGGAGTTTTCCTCTGCCCGTCTCGGAGCCTTCTGTCGTGCACAGGGCATCCGCCAGACCTTCACGCTTCCGGCCTCTACACAGCAAAATGGGATTGCTGAGCACCGCATTGGCATGGTCATGGGCGTCGCTCGTACGTCCATGATGCATGCGGCTGCTTTGACATGAGCTACGAGGCGGAGCGCATGGAGCAGATCGTGGTCTATGAGTTCATGGCCAATGGCGACCTCGACCGCTGGATCAGACCTGGTGAGCTGGGGTTGATCGTTGTTTTTTCACATGATAGATGGATTGAACCAGGTGAGTGGGTACAAGGTTTGTTAAGGATTGGCCCAAGGCAGGTGAATTGGACAGTGTAAGATGGTACAGACTCGAAAAGGTATATTGCGAAATGTTTAGTCGACAAAAAAAAAAGGCTTGGAGGAGTATCTCGTCTTGATTATCCAGTTGTGTTTGCCTTAGTCTAGTCAACCTTCGGGTAAATCCATCAGCCGAAGTAGTGGTTTTTGTGTACTACGTATGCATGGTCTAACCCCTTGTTACATCCTTACTCTCTACATTTACTTTCTAAACGCTCATAAAACTCATTGCGATTCATGGAATCCATTCTATCAACCTAAAGGGCTCGAATGCATTGCAATTCGAGGCTCTTGTTCCATCCATAAACGCACCCAGCTGCCCAACTCCCAACTGCCACACCTTCTCCTCCCAGGCGCACCCCACCCGCTCACAATGCAGCAGCGGTTAGCCATCCTGACGAGCATGGCGCGCGGGCTGGAGTATCTGCACGGCTTCAGCATCGTGCATTGCGACATCAAGCCCGCAAACGTCTTGCTGGACGCGCGCATGCACGCCAAGCTCGCTGACTTTGGGCTGGTGCGACTTGGGGAAGGTACATTTGTGGCCGCTACCCGAGTCATGGGCACGCCGGGCTATGTGGACCCCGCTTACTACCGCTCCCACAAGGCCACTCCCAAGGCCGACGTGCATAGGTGTGGATGATGTGTTACTCACGTGTGCATGTGTTATTGGCTTTTTCTCTCTGTTATGCATATACAGCCAGGCATATGCATTAGCAATATCATGCATATGCGCTTGGTGGCACAAGATGGTTTAATTATCCTAGTTGCCTTCCTTTTCCTGCTGACTGTTTGATGTTTCTCTTCCCTGCTGCCCGTTCATTGCTGCCATGCTTCCTGTCCTGCCTGCAGCTTTGGAGTGGTGATGCTGGCGGTGATCACGGCTCGCAAGGCCATCTACAACATCGAGTCCAACCAAGTCAGCCTCAAGCAGTGGGTGCGTGTGGAAACAACAACCACCACCATCGCAGCAGCGCCCTCTACCCCTTTTCACAAGATGATTCCTCCTCTCCATATGATATCTCCTTACCTCTTGGCCACAAATCTTCAATCTCCCTTCCTCTCCTCCCTCCCTCGTCTTCCCCGAATCATCACTAACAGGCAGCATCGCTGGTGGGAGCAGGGGACGTGGCGGCCCTCAAGGACCCGCACCTGCAAGCACCGGACAACCTGGTGCTGCGCATGGCACGCTTGACGCTCTCCTGCACCGCCATGCCCACGGCGTCTCGCCCGGGCATGAGCCGTGTGCTGGCAGAGCTGCTGCTGCTCAAGGAGGAGTTCTTTGGGGAGGACGAGGACCGCATGGCTGCCCGCATCGACCTCGAGATCGAGAGCTCTGAGCAGGTTGATTTCAGCTTGGAGCTGGCTCGTCTTCAGGGGATTCAACATGGTAGTTAGTGACCCCTGGGGAAAGCAGAAAGTTGCCAGCGGATACAAAGGGAGGAGGAAGGAGAGTGGGGAAGAGACTGGACTGGAGGAGCGTGTTGATCATTTTCAATGACCAAAGCCCCACAAGAGGTATCTCCGGGGAGGTCTTGGCATTTGCAGACATTTCAAATGTAGAATGTAGTGTAAAAAAACGTCACAACAAACATGCAGTTTTGCATAGTGAAAGATAACGTTACTGATGTCTCTAGTTTTCTTGGCACACATGAAGATGTATTAACTTTTCTATGAAACGTGTTTTTGTGTGTGTGGTGTACCTATCTCATTTGACTGAAATTTGAAAAGGATGACAGTGGAAGAGCAAAATACTAGCGGAATGAGCAATTGCTTCTACCATCTCATCGGATCACCCTATAGGGTTGATAAAGCCTCGACCCATCCACCCCCAGAGGCTGGCTGGGCTTTTATTCACTGCCTGCACACCACCTTGCCACGGTGGCTGCATTATTTCCACGCACTCGAATGCGCCGCACCACCTCGTTACAGTTCGTCACGTTATTAGCAGCAACCGTTGCACCCATACACCCATCTCGCAACGACTTCGCCTAGAAGTTGCTGCCGCTCTCGTAGGTCGTCCCGGCGCTCCATCCGCTCGGAACCACGTCTTGCAGCACCACTTGCTGCCCGCTGCCCGTCACGCGCACGCTCACCGGGAGGCCCGCATCGACGACGTCCTTGGCGGGATTCAGCACCCACGTGGCGCCCCATCCGTACGTCGTCATGCTCGCCCACTGCGACCCGTCGTTCGACAGCTCCACGTTCTCCACGCCTCCGCTCCCCGCCGCTCCCAGAATCTGAAGCGCGAAGTTGTACGCGTTGCTATCGTCCACGAGCCTTACCTTCAGTCCGCCGTTGTTAGGGCAGTCCACGCTGCGGTAGTCGATCTCCACGCGCCCCGCGGCCCGGTCACCGACGATTCTGTCCCACGCGGCGAAGTTGAGGTTGAAGTCGCCGTTTTGGCCGACCGCGGGCACCAGCACGCTGCCCTCCAAGCAGCTCGGGTGGTTCATGCAGGAAACTTCATAGCACCTTCCGCAGCCCTTTCCGCTGTTGAAATCTCCCGAAGGTACCTGCGCTACCATGCCGTAGTCGAAATCCAAGCTTTCGCCGTAGTCGAATTGGCCGCGGTAGCACGTTCCCTCGCGGTTCAGATCGGCGGACGTGGCGTACATGGCATCGGCCGGAGTGAGGGCGAGAGCTCCTAGCAGGACGATTCCCACGCAGAGTAACCCGCCGATCTTGAAAACTCGAGCCATTGGAGAAAAGGAGCAGGGGGAAAGAACCGCTGAGAGCTTGCGGGAGCTTGCTGATGTGAAAACAGATATGCAAACGGGCTTGAATATCAGACACAGCTTGTAGGGCAAAAAATCGATTGAGATGATGATCAAGTGAAGGAGGAAGAGATTTATTTAGTTGCGTCAGTCGGGGAGAATCGGAACTTGGGGAATGTGGGTTCAAGGCACGGACTGCTTGGCTGGAGTCCCCCACATGGATGTCCTCTCTTCTGCTTCAGAATAACAAAAATTTCGTTCTCGTCGCAGACTGACTGCTTTGCGATGCCGACGAAAAAGGCTGTAGTTCTTTCGCGAATCGAAGGTTGGGAAGGCGATAGCCTCTACGATAATTGTTTTGGGGAGCGGCGTCATTCCGTTCCGTCATTCTTGGGGATTTGCTCCAAGGAAAGCAATGTCGTTGAGTCACTTTCGGGTACAGTGAGCTGGGAATAATTGTTCTCAAGAGGCAGAGGGTCTAGGCGGAATTCTAGGCGGGGCGAGAGGCTTCACGATTATTGTATTTGTAGGTCATCAGGGTTGTGGCTAGTAACTCAGCTCATTCGACGAACCACACCGAAGCGTTTCGCAGGTGGTAACGCAAAGATTTGCTTTGTGCTCCTCGCTGTTTTAGCATCTCGCAATCCCACTCTTTTCAGCAGATAAATGCAGCGAGAACATATTACGAGGCGCGTTTCCCTACTCTGTCTAACTCTACGAAGCTCGTTTTACGGTTTGGTTTGGTGGCAACCTTGTTGCTTGGGTGTAACATTGCAAGATTAGTTATTGTTACGAGTGCAATTGAGTTGTTATGAGTTTTACTAGACAGAGTGCGCGGAAGACTTTATTGAAAGGATGTCGAATACCGAATCACTGAATCTCACGATACAATAAGAAAGGCACGACTAAATAGGGGAACTGCTAGCTAGGCGGAGAGGTTGGGCGAGGATGGCTTGGTGATGGTTGGGATTGGAGCGGGGGCGACTCGGGAGTGGTTCGGTGCGACGAAATAGGAAGGACAGGTTCGTCGCGTGACCCTCGGGATGGCCTTGCTAACAAATGCCTCAGTAAGGATTATGTAAATCCTTACATGAGTGAACGAACGAGAATTGCACTATCGATGCAAGAATACAATGAGCGAAAGCATGAGCGAAGATTATATAGCAAAACTACAGTGGTAACGGTAATGGACTGTGGTTGTCGCGCGACGAGCCTATGACTGAGGTTGGGAAAGTCTCGAAGCGGAGGCCCGGAGCGCGGGTTACCAGCCGAGCCGTGAGGTCGGGGTGCGATGTGCGAAAATGGCGGGGTGATTGTCGATGCGAGGATCGCGAGTGGTAACGGTGCTGACTGAGGTGCTACAGCGATGTACGCGTTAAGCAGGGATGCGAAGTAAGGAAAAGTGATTTTCCTTACACTACACCCCCTCCTAAGGAGGTCCTTCTTACGACAGTGCGTGGACGTCCCTGAAGTTTCGGCTGCGCAGATACTCGGTGAGGACAGGGTGGTTTTCAATTCTGTCCAGGGGAACCCAGTTGTCCTTGGTGGGTGTACGATCCTTCCACCGGATCAGGAACTCGATCTTTCTGGCTCCACGAGGGTCGCGAACTCTGTGGCTCAGGATTTTGTCGGGGGTGATGAGTGGTTCGGTTGGTGGTCGTGCCATGCTGGCTGGTCGATTGTGTGGGAGTTGGCTTGTGGAGGGTACGTAGGGGCGAAGCAGGCTGACGTGGAACGAGGGGCTGACGTACCAGTCAGCAGGGAGGAGGAGGTGCGCGGTGACAGGCGTTATCATATGGCTAATTCGAAATGGCCCACAGTATCGAGGGCGGAGTTTGGGGGTGATCGGCAGGCGGAGGTTTTGAGTGTCGAGTAAAACGAGGTCATCGGGCTGGTAAGTGACAGGTCTGCGGTGGCGGTCAGCGTTGCGTTTAGCGATGATGTTTGATTTTTAGATTGCTTTTGCTGCCCTGGTCCGTGCCGCTTGCAAAATCTCGGCGAACTGTTGTGCGCGTGGAACGGGGTTGTCGGGATTCGGTGTCATGGGTACTGTTGGGTCTTGTCCGTAATTCAGGTAAAATGGTGACTGTTGGGTCATGGCGGATGGGGCGCTGTTGTATGCGAATTCGATGAGTGGCAGTTGCTGTTCCCACGTATTTGGATCGTCGCACGTGGCCCTAATGAGCTGTTCCATGGTCTGGTTTGTCCGTTCGGTCTGTCCATCGGTTTCGGGGTGATACGATGAACTGAACTGTAGGCGCGTGCCGAACTGCTGCCACAGGTTCCGCCAGAAGTTGCTAGAAAACTTCGTATCTCTGTCGCTGATGATTGATATTGGTATCCCGTGTAGTCGAACGACCGTAGAGATGAAGAGGCGAGCTGTTTCTTCGGCTGTGATTGATTTCTTGCAGGCTGCGAAGTGTGCCATTTTCGTCAGTCGATCGACGACGACCAGGATCGCGTCATTCCCACTCGCCTCGGCCGGTAACCCTGTGACTAAGTCCATCGTCACTTGCTGCCAAGCACGCTCTGGAGGTGGGATTGGTTGCAATTGTCCCGCCGGCCGCTTCCGGGTTGACTTCATGATCTGGCAAGTGGGACACGATGCCACGTGTCGCTGCACGTCGGTCAACATTTCGGGCCAGTAATAATACCGCTGCAGCTGCTGCCGTGTTTTCTCTACTCCGAAATGTCCCGAGGTAACTCCGTCGTGTGCCTCCTATAACAGTAATTCCCGTAGTAGTGTGTACCCTGGTACCCAGATGCGGTCGGTTCCAGTTTTTACGTAATAGACTCCCTTGGCTGCTGCAAATTGCTGCGAGTTGCCTCCTGTGAAGAATGGATTTGTTTGATATCCGTGGGTAAATAGTCCTGTCAGTAGCGGGCTGGTCTGGGCGAGTAGTATCGCATGGATCTGGGCAGTGGGGCGGGTTAGTGCGTCGGCGATATTCGAGGCTCCTTTTTTATATGTGACCGTATAATGGAAATTTGACTCGAGGAAATCGAGCCACCGAATCTGTCGTGGGTTGAGGTGGGGCTATGCACGGAGGTACTGTAGGGATCGATGGTCTGTCCGTACTGTCACGTCTGCGCCGGTCAAGTAGCAGTGCCACACTTTGAACGCATGCACGATCGCGAACATTTCGCGGTCGTGTATCGGGTAATTTCGTTCAGGCGGATGCAGTTTTCGTGATTCGTAGGCGATGGGCTGGAGGCCATTGCCAAAGTCCTGTAACAGTACGTCTCCGATGGCGATGTCGCTTGCGTCTGTAAAAACTTCGAAGGGGCGATGTGGGTCAGCGATGCGTAGGACGGGTGGTGAACAGAGAACATGTTTCAGGGTAGAGAAGGCAGCATGCTCGTTCTCCCCCCACGTAAAAACGACTCCCTTGCGAAGTAAATCTGTTAGCGGGGCTGTTAAGCGTGCCATGTCGGGGACGAATCGACAAACGTAATTAACGAACCCTAAAAAACTCTGCAGCTCCGTGATGTTCGTCGGGGGATGCCACGCTTTTACGGTATCCAGCTTCTTAGGGTCGATTTCAACTCCAGCCTCCGAAAGAACGTGCCCTAAAAATTCTAACCTATCCCGAAAAAACTCGCACTTGGAGCCCTTGGTGATTAACCGATGTTCCTCTAAATTTTTAAATACTGCTTCGAGATCGACTAAGTGTTGCTGCTGGTCGCGACTGTAAACGAGGATGTCGTCGAGGTAAACTATCACGCATTTATCTAAAAGTGGCCTAAACGCCTCGTTCATGGTCATCTGAAATGTTGCGGGCGCGTTGGTCAGCCCGAAAGGCATCACCGTGTACTCGAATGACCCGTACCTAGTCCTAAATGCTGTCTTGGCGCAGTCCGATGGTTCGACCCGAATTTGATGGTAACTCCCCCGTAAGTCTGTTTTCGAAAATACCCGTGCTGTTCGCAGCTGGTCGATCAGTTCGTCGACGCGGGTGATGGGGTATCGCGATTTGACTGTTACTCTGTTGAGCGCTCGGTAATCAATGCACATGCGAAATCGTCCGTCCTTTTTCGGTGTGAACAGTATCGGTGCGGCGAACGGTGACGAGCTCGATCGGATAAACTGCTTCTCTAACAAATAATCTAACTGCTTCCTTAGTTCGTCGAGCTCGGGCTGTGTCAGTCTGAACTGGCGCTGTACAGTTGGCTGTGCCTCCGGTTCTAACTCGATCCTATGGTCAATGCGCCCGCTGAGGTGGCAGTCCTTGCGGTAAATCGTCTGGAAAAATCCCCGGGTACCGTTTCAATAGATCCTGAAGTACGGGCGGTACCGCTGCCAACAGTTTCTGAAAATCGCTCGGCTGCTCCTCTTCTCCTACTAAAGCTATATCCACTGCGTACACGTCAGCTCCCGTGGCAACAACCTGTTTCATCGTGATGGCGTTGACGTGGACCTTTGAAGACTGGGGTGGTCGCCAGCGAGGTAGTTCGACCCAGTTACCACTACTTCGCACAGTGCAGCTACCCGTCGTCCAGTCAATTCGCGGGGTATACCGTCGCAGCCAATCACGTCCCAATAAAATGTCGTGCCCATCCAGTGTCGTTGCGAGCATTTCCTGTGTAAACCCGAAGTTTCCTCCGCAACGGACTTTTACTCGCTCCACCTTTTCCCGTATGGCCAGTGGCGTGCCGTCGACTAAGCGTGCGTCTATCTCAGGTAAACAATGGTTAAGTGTTGACTGCAGTTTCCGTGCGGTCGCGGTATTAACTAAACTGAGACTTGCTCCCCCGTCAATAAAAATCTTCACTGCTGCTCCCTGTATTTTCCCGTAGATCAGTACTGGGCAATCCGTCGCTGTACCCTCCTTATTCATCCAAGCCCGATCAATGGCGTGAATCGGTACTATGACTCGGTGAAGGCCGGTGTGGTTGGGCGAGCAGGCAGTCTCATCAGTAGTTGGCCCAACTTCTACTGACTGCTGGCGTTTCCCTGCCCAACTTCACTCCTGCCTGCTCCATTAACCACTCATCGCAGGTCATGTAGTCGGACGCCGGCATATACAACGCTGGACGCACACGGAACTCACGTAGCAGCACCAGGAGGTCCGCCGTGGTAGAGACAAGCGGCTCGTACATGCCTGCCGAATACATGCCGTGCAGGTGCCACATCAGCGGCCACCATGACTCCGGGACGCATCCCGCCCTCCACTAGCTCCTTTGCATCGTTGCCGTCGTCAGCGCCTTCCAGGCCAAGCCCATCCACAGCAGCATGACCGCGTAATTCACCACGGAAAAGGGCACATTGAAATCCTCGTGGAAGAGATTCGATCGCACCGCTCGTCACATCAAGATAACACGATACTCTGCCTTGAAAGCGTCCACCACGCCGTGCAAAAACGACATGTTGGACCACTGCACAATGTCTGTGAGGTCCACAAAGCGTGTGTGTGTGTGAAATGCACTACCGCCAGACCGTGCTCCACCGTCGTCTTCGCGTCATTCGCGGTAATGCGGTGCGCGGTGTTGTAGGTGAACACAACCGTCTTAGCTGCACACCGTCGACCGTCTGAAAGAACTCGGTGAACACCTGCGCAACGCGGAGCCACGACAGCTCATGCACCGAGTTAAGGTTTCGTACAACAACACCACCAACATGCCACTACTGCATTCGGGAAATCAGTGGAACCGTCCACTCTCAAAATCATCCAACATACCTCGGGTGTGAGCCGCCCACTCTTCGTGTAGCGCACAATCACCGCCGGTGCGGGCTCCCCGCTGTGCCTAGTTTCTGGGCGCTCGTCATGGCGCAAAACCACAAGGGGCACCGTGCTGCAGGTCCCCGTCGCATTGTATAGGAAGCCCACACTTATGATCCGGTCGCACGGGGTTCCGGTCCTTCCTGGAATCTTGGGCTTAGGCAAATGGCTCGGCAAAAACGGTATCTCCATAAACAAAAATACATCGTCGGGGTGCACTTTCAACCTCTGGATGATGTCCTTCAAGGGGGGCTTCACCGAGCTCATACTGGCCACCAGCATACACTCAACGACGGGTGGGTAGGTGGAGATGAAATGACGAACCTCCCCAAAATAGGCCACCGCATTCCGAAATCGTACGCTTCGCCTCCAGCTGTGCTACCTTGTATCGGCTCCACACAGCCACAAACCCAGAATCGCCCCAAAATGCTCGCTGACCACTGCTTGCCAGGTGCACATGTGGACAGTTTCCATTGGCCAAAATTTGCATTCTCGGATGTCGTTCACGTCACACAGGTCGCAACTGCCAGTCACAAACACCTGAAATCCGAATGTCGAACCAATAGCCCCTGCCACATATCCCATATGATTCCGTAACCACCGTGTACATGCATTACAAAACCAACATGAACTCGGCAAACCGTCAACCCGAATATAACACCGGGCTAACATAATCCCTTACAGCCATTATCATAAACCCAACACCGCCCACCAAATTACATGTATTCCAACCATTTTAACATTCCCACAATCCCACAAAACATGCACAACAAGGCAAAGCATGAGACCGACCGCCTGTTCTGTTCCACACTCAAGTTCCGTTACCTCCTACGCCTCCACCCCTCAACGTCAGTACCCCACAATTCCCCCCTACTGTTATTGTAACCAAAACCCATCCCACATTTCCAGATAAAAGCCCCTACTCCTATTACTAGCAGAGTAGAAACTTGTTCACCAGCAGCACACGTGGGTTGCTGTAAGATGGGCATACGTGTACAACCCTCTGGAGGCTCTTCAACAGCACCACTGCGAACCGCACATTCTGATGAGCTGGATACAATTGGGCACACGTTGTGATGGGACACTCCCCGGCTGCTTTGTAGTACCTCACGTACGCACACCCGATCCACTTGCCCTCCGCGTTCAACGCCTTGAAAATACACATGCTATCCGGCATATACGCTATAGTCTTTGTAGGCTGTAGTGGGGCAGTTCATATGGGGTACAACACTTTAGGGTTTACTACTTGTACTCCTCATTCTGCTCAATGCACTCATTCTCGTTCTAATCTTCACATGGTATAGAGCAAGTTCCCTCGTGGGAACTGTTCCTAGGGCCCACCGAATATCAACCTTTTTTTTCCTGCCCGGAGTGCGCTTGGCCCCTGCCCGAGTCGCGCCCCGTGTCGGTCCCCTTAGTGGCCTCTAGCGGCCTCTCTCACGGCCCCTAGTGGCCCCGTCGCGCCGTCCTCACGGCCCCGTCGCGCCGCCCTCGCGGCCCCGTCACACCGCCCTCACGGCCCCTCGTGGCCCCTCGCGGCCCCTTAGCGGCCACTCGCGGCCCCGTCCCCACCTGCCGCCCTTTTCACCAGACCCGTCGCCGCCCTCTCAGCGGCCCTATCGCCGCCCTTTCAGCGGCCCCGTCGCCCCCCCCCCCTTGCTACGGCCCCGTCGCCGCCTTTCAGCGGCCCCGTCACCGCCCTTCAGCGGCCCCGTCGCCACCCCTTTCCGCGGCCTCGTCGCCGCTCTTTCAGCGGCCCCGTCGCCGCCCTTCAGCGGCCCCGTCGCCGCCCTTCCGCGACCCCATCGCCGCCCTTCCCCGGCCCCGTCGCCGCCCTTTCAGCGGCCCCGTCGCCGCCCCGCCCTTTCAGCGGCCCCGTCGCCGCCCTTCCGCGACCCCGTTGCCGCCCTTTCAGCGGCCCCGTCGCCGCCCTTCAGCGGCCCCGTCGCTGCTCCTTAGCGGCATCAACGCCGCCCTTCACGGCCCCGTCGAGCTGCCTTCGCTGCCGAGCCGCCGAGCCGCCGACCTGCCGAGCCGCTGAGCCGCCGAGCCACCGAGCAGCTGAGCCGCCGAGCTGCCTTTGCTGCCGGAGCCGCCGAGCCGCCTTTGCCGCCGAGCCGCACTGCAGCCGAGGCGCCACCGCCTGTCGGCCTGCCCGGGACCGCCTCACTTGCCTAGTAAGAGCAGCGCCTCTACCACTGCACTGCCATGCCCCACTGTCCTCACTGCCTGTCTACTGCTGTCATGGCCACCCCTAGTGTTCTCACCTTTGACGCTGAGGGTCGGGCAATTGACTTTGAGGTCTGGGTAGATGATCTGCAGCTTTTCCTATAGTGTGATAGAGCAGATGGTCTCTCCCTGTTTGACCTCACTTCTGGTGCCTGTCCTGCCCCTGCTGCTGATGCTGACGCCACTGTTCGCTCACAGTGGGCCACGCGCGACGCTGCTGCTTGCCTTGCTGTGCGCCGCCATTTACCGACTGCTGAGCGTGCACACTTTAGCCAGTACAAGAGTGCTCAGACCTTGTACGACGCTGTAGTTGCACGCTACTCTTCCCCTGCCACTGCTGCACTAAGCCGCCTCATGCTACCGTACCTCTTCCCTGACCTTGCTGTCTTTCCCACAGTCGCTGACCTCATTACGCACCTCCGCACTAGTGACACTTGCTACCAAGCTGCGCTTCCTGCTGAGTTCTGCGCCAAGAACCCCCCCCCCCCCATGTACATCACCCTCTACTACATAGTCACCCGGCTCCCTGACTCTCTCCGCGTAGTCAGGGACCACTTCCTCTCAGTTTGCCCCACCACTCTCACCGTTGACCTCCTCAAGAAGGGCCTCCTAGCAGCAGAGAATAGCATTGTCGCTATAGGAGCCTCTCGTGGTGACCCTCGCACCCAAGTCTTTGAGGGGTGTTCCCCCTCCCCCCTCTTGCCCTCTGTCGCCTCTGCTGCTGCGGCCGACCTCGTTGGTTTCGAGTCGGTCGGCGCTGCGTCTGTCCCGAGCGGGAGATGCCGCACCGGCAAGGGCAAGGGGGGCAAGGGCGCTCGAGGGGCTGGCGGGGGCGGTGGAGGTGGTGGTGGAGGCAGGAATCTATATATATGCTTGCATGCTTGCTCTTGTAGGTAGAGAACACTGTGCTATTGTTGTTACATATATATCTCCGCATGCGAACTGGCCTTGTGGCCTGTTGCATGTTCGCAAACTGCGTGGTGACGTTGCGATCCACCCTGAGCTTGCTTTGCACTTCCCGACTGGTCTTGTGACCCTCTGTTCTCCCCCACTTTGCCTATGGGGGTGTGTCAAACATATTGTTATATGTTATAGTTTGGGTAGGCTTTAGTGGGGTACTCACTTTGGGGTACAACCCCTTAGGTTATATTTTTGTACCAAACTCTCCATAGTTAATTCATCCTTCCCTTTACTCTCGACAGCAACACTCCCAGAACCGGCACCTCCAGTCCCAGGGTCTCCAGCCTCAGTGTCTCCAGCAGCAGCACCCTCAGGCTCAGCACCTCCAGCCCCACCAGCTCCAGTACCTCCATTACGAGCACCTCCGGGACCAGCACCACTCCCAGCTCCAGTGATGTCAGCAGAAGTACCTCCAGCGGCAGAGCCCCGAGCTCCAGAAGCGCGACCCTGACGGTGACTGTACCAGTCGTGCAGCTGCTGTGAGTTGAGAGGCACACGGGGACAAAGGTCGCTACTCCAAGGAGACCGCGCAACAGCAGACTCAGAACCCTCAGTGCCAGCACCCGCAGCAGCTCCAGAACCTCCAGCAGAAACAACTCCAGTAGTAGAGTCACCAGCTCCAGAAACTCACGCAACAGGGCACCCAGCAGTGCGACCCTGACGGCCAACGTACCACTCACGCAGCTGCTGTAGGGAGAGAGGGAGTCGACGACAAGAGTGCAGCGGCGAGGTACCAGCGGAGCGACTACGGAGACGGCCGCTCCAGGGAGACTACTCACCAGACGCCTCAGCGCCCCCACGTACAGCACCCCCAGACTCAGTACCCCCACGCTCAGTACCCCCAGACTCCTCACGCCCAGGCTCAGCACCTCCAATCTCCGCACCCCCAGGCTCCGCATCTCCAGGCTCCGCACTCCCAGGCTCAGCACCCCCAGGCTCCGCACCCCTAGGCTTAGCACCCCGAGGAGGACCACCCTTAGCAGGATTTGAGTCACCAGTGACCTCAACCAGTGCAGTCAAGGGAGGAGGGTCTACCTGAGACACACCTGAAGGAGCAGGACCAGGAGCGGGGAGGGGGTCTACCTGGGGAGCACCTGGAGCGAGGAAGAGCAGCGGGGGGGGGGGAGAGGAGTAGTGCGGTAGAGGAAGAGACAGTAAAAGGGAACTGACTCGTCGAACGTGACGTCCTGAGAGGGGAAGACACGGCGCGAGGTGGGGTGGTAAAACTGTCAACCAGGCGTGTCAGGGACAAAGCCAAGGAAGACACAGGGAACAGCGTGGGCAGAGAGCTTGTCTGCGGTGGTATCGCGGACAAAGGCACGAGCACCCCAGACCCGGAAACGCGACGCATCGCCAACCTTCCCCGTCCACAGCAGTGTGGGCGAGGTCTCCGGCAAGGAGACACGCGGCCAGAGGTTGAGCTGATGCGCAGCGTACCGGACCGCAAACGACCACAGAAAATACGGGGCAGCCGCATGGATCATGGAGGTACGAGCGACCTCCATGACTAAGCGAATGCGACGCTCAGCAACCCCATTTTACTGCGGAGAGGCCGAAAGTGTTAACGTCTGGTAGATGCCGTGCTCCGCACAGAAGGCTGCCAAGAAGTCGGAGGAAAAATCCCCACCTCTGTCAGAGTCAGACGTAGGACGGGAAACTCCGTCCTGAATGGCTCAGGGAGCTGGAGACAAGCAGCGCGGATCCAAGGGATCAAAACATTAGGGACCTCACCCTTAGTGCGCAAGGGGAAGACCATGGTGTAACGCGTGTAGTCGTTGACAACCAGCAAGAAGTACCGCTCGTGGCCCTGTCCACGGACGTGGGCTGGGACCCACACGTTCAGGTGGAGAGTCTGCAGGGGAGCCTCTGTGGGAGGGAACAAGGAGGAGTGAGGAGCGACGCGCTGCCGCCCCTCGACACAGAGAAGACAGGGAGGAGCAGGCGAGGGTGGGAGGGGAGGGAGAACACTGGGAAGACCAGAGACAAGGACACGGCGGTGCATGCTACGAAGGCGCTGCACCGAGGGGTGACCAAGGCGGTGGTGACAAAGCACGACACAAGCAAAGGGCCGCTAGCTGACCTGACGCAGGCGCAGACGCAGCGACCTGAGGGGACACAGTACTCAGTGTGTACAAACTCGAGCCAGGCGCACGAGTAAACGTGGCCAGGTGCCGGCCCGTCCAAGAGCACGTACTGTGGGTCACGCGCTGCCCTCCAAGAGTAAACTGGTCAACCCACTGGTCCTAGAGGTCAGCACCACTCACCAAGTTTGTAGAGAACAAGGGGAGGTGAAGACCTGACAGGGAGCCAGACGGGACCGCCGGACATGGCGGGACCGTGGAGGAGTGCGCAAGGACTGGACCCCCAGAGGGATCTGCCAGGGAGACAGGAACCAGCCGGCTGAGCGGCGTGAGGGTGGTGTTGTTGCGAAATAAGGATCGCGAAGCACCTGATTCAAGTGTGAAGGTGTACAAGGCCTCAGCAGGCGCAGTATCAGAGAGAGCAGACTCACCAGCACCTGGAGCAGTAGCCTCACCAGCACCCAGAGCAGGAGACGCACTTGCACCTAGAGCAGCAACCTCACTAGCACCGAGAGCAGCAAGCTCTATACCTGGGTCAAGCGGTACGCACAGGTAACAAGCACGGTCAGCACTAGTAGGCAATGCATACATGGCAGTGAGAATAGCATCCTAGTCAAGAGAAAATATATCTACCCTCTGCCCAAGCAGCTCCACCCAGTCGGGGAACTCAGCCTCGTTGCCAAACTCAGTACGCCAGGCGTCGCTCAGAGTGGTAGTGGGGGTGGAGGTGTTGGTGGCAGCTGTGGAGGCGGAGGAGGCGGCGGCGGTGGCGGAGGGAGCGGAGGCGGCGGAGGCGAGGGAGGTGGCGAAGGCGGCGGCGGCAGCAGTGGACCTGGTCGCGCCTCTGCGCAGAGGAGTGGCTCCGGTGGTGGTACGCGCCTGCAGCAGAGCAGTCGTGAGACTGTGTCCCCTCAGCAGCTTCGTGAGTGGTACGTTGCGCGTCAGCGCGGTGGGGGTACGGGTCCCTGCACCTACGTTCTCCGCACCGGCGACCACGCTGGTGAGCAGTGCGGGGGCCCGCACTCCACCCAGCGCTGCTTTGGCCACCTGACGGACGCGTGGCGTCACCAGTTCCCTGGGGCCTCTGAGATCCCTCGCTGGGGAGAGCTGTCTAGGGCGGGGGCTGCTATCTTTGATCTTGATTTTGATGCTATTCTTGCTGCCATGTACGCTGTTGATGATAGTGTTGCGGGTGACTGTTACTTGTGTGTACCGCCTGACCCAGGCATTGAGGCTGCTGCTCTAGGTGCTAGTGCGTCTGCTACCCCAGGTGCTAGTGCGTCTGCTGCCCCAGGTGCTGGTGAGTCTGCTCTCTCAGGTACTACGTCGGCTTAGACCTTACACACCTTCACCCTTGAGTCGGGTGCGTCCCGCTCCTTCTTTCGAGACCGCACCACTCTTACGCCGCTCAATCGGCCGGTTGCAGTCTCCCTGGCAGACCCCTCTGGGGGTCTTGTCCTTGCTAGCTTCTCCACTGTCCTACCGTGCCCGGCAGCCCCCTCTGGCACCCTATCAGGTCTCTACCTCCCCTTGTTCTCTACAAACTTGGTGAGTGGAGCGGACCTACAGGATAGGGGGGTTGACCAGTTCACTCCTGCGAGTCAGCGGGTGACCCACTGCACGTGTGCTCGGACAGGCCGACACTTGGCCACGTTCACCCGTCGGCCAGGGTCGAGCCTGTACACCCTTACTACTGAGTCTCCTCCGGCTGCTGAGTCTGGCCAGGTAGCTGCTTCGAGTTAGGTGTTTGCTGCAGCGTCCAGGTCTGGTCCTGAGTCTGCTCCCTGCTCGTGCCGTCTCCTGTCCCACCAGACTCTCCTTTGGCACCACCGCCTTGGTCACCCCTCCCTGCCTCGTCTCCGAGGCATGGCCTCCCGTGTCCTTGACTCTGGTCTCCCTCGGTCTCTCCCTCCCCTACCTCCAGGGCCTGGCCCTACCTGCATCCTCTGTGTCGAGGGGCGACAGCGCGCCACCCCTCACTCCTCCGAGTTTCCTACGACTGAGGCTCCGCTGCAGACTCTCCACATGGACGTTTGGGGCCCCGCCCGCGTTAGTGGGCACGGGCATGAGCGGTACTTCCTTCTGGTGGTTGATGACTACTCGCGTTACACCACAGTCTTCCCCTTGCGCAGCAAGGGTGACGTCACTGAGGTGTTGATCGACTGGATCCGCGCAGCTCGTCTCCAGCTCAGAGAGAGTTTCGGCTCGGACTTTCCTGTTCTGCGTCTGCACTCGGACAGAGGCGGGAAGTTTTCCTCTGCCCGTCTCGGAGCCTTCTGTCGTGCACAGGGCATCCGCCAGACCTTCACGCTTCCGGCCTCTACACAGCAAAATGGGATTGCTGAGCACCGCATTGGCATGGTCATGGACGTCGCTCGTACGTCCATGATGCATGCGGCTGCTTTGACATGAGCTACTAGGCGGAGCGCATGGAGCAGATCGTGGTCTATGAGTTCATGGCCATTGGCGACCTCGACCGCTGGATCAGACCCGGTGAGCTGGGGTTGATCGTTGTTTTTTCACATGATAGATGGATTGAACCAGGTGAGTGGGTACAAGGTTTGTTAAGGATTGGCCCAAGGCAGGTGAATTGGACAGTGTAAGATGGTACAGACTCGAAAAGGTATATTGCGAAATGTTTAGTCGACAAAAAAAAAGGCTTGGAGGAGTATCTCGTCTTGATTATCCAGTTGTGTCTGCCTTAGTCTAGTCAACCCTTGGGTAAATCCAACAGCCGAAGCAGTGGTTTTTGTGTACTACGTATGCATGGTCTAACCCCTTGTTACATCCTTACTCTCTACATTTACTTTCTAAACGCTCATAAAACTCATTGCGATTCATGGAATCCATTCTATCAACCTAAAGGGCTCGAATGCATTGCAATTCGAGGCTCTTGTTCCATCCATAAACACACCCAGCTGCCCAACTCCCAACTGCCACACCTTCTCCTCCCAGGCGCACCCCACCCGCTCACAATGCAGCAGCGGTTAGCCATCCTGACGAGCATGGCGCGCGGGCTGGAGTATCTGCACGGCTTCAGCATCGTGCATTGCGACATCAAGCCCGCAAACGTCCTGTTGGACGCGCGCATGCACGCCAAGCTCGCTGACTTTGGGCTGGTGCGACTTGGGGAAGGTACATTTGTGGCCGCTACCCGAGTCATGGGCACGCCGGGCTATGTGGACCCCACTTACTACCGCTCCCACAAGGCCACTCCCAAGGCCGCCGTGCATAGGTGTGGATGATGTGTTACTCACGTGTGCATGTGTTATTGGCTTTTTCTCTC
The DNA here is from genome assembly GCA_948144175.1 of Closterium sp. NIES-65. NCBI lineage: Eukaryota > Viridiplantae > Streptophyta > Zygnematophyceae > Desmidiales > Closteriaceae > Closterium > Closterium sp. NIES-65. The sequence goes on along the minus strand of CANXME010002365.1, from coordinate 28,183 downwards.
TGTTATGCATATGCAGCCAGGCATATGCATTAGCAATATCATGCATGGCATTTCAGACATCTCCCATACCAAGACCAGCTTGTCTGGCGCTTGGTGGCACAAGATGGTTTAATTATCCTAGTTGCCTTCCTTTTCCTGCTGACTGTTTGATGTTTCTCTTCCCTGCGGTAGTCGATCTCCACGCGCCTCGCGGCCCGGTCACCGACGATTCTGTCCCACGCGGCGAAGTTGAGGTTGAAGTCGCCGTTTTGGCCGACCGCGCGCACCAGCACGCTGCCCTCCAAGCAGCTCGGGTGGTTCATGCAGGAAACTTCATAGCACCTTCCGCAGACCTTTCCGCTGCTGAAATCTCCCGAAGGTACCTGCGCTACCATGCCGTAGTCGAAATCCAAGCTTTCGCCGTAGTCGAATTGGCCGCGGTAGCACGTTCCCTCGCGGTTCAGATCGGCGGACGTGGCGTACATGGCATCGGCCGGAGTGAGGGCGAGAGCTCCTAGCAGGACGATTCCCACGCAGAGTAACCCGCCGATCTTGAAAACTCGAGCCATTGGAGAAAAGGAGCAGGGGGAAAGAACCGCTGAGAGCTTGCGGGAGCTTGCTGATGTGAAAACAGATATGCAAACGGGCTTGAATATCAGACACAGCTTGTAGGGCAAAAAATCGATTGAGATGATGATCAAGTGAAGGAGGAAGAGATTTATTTAGTTGCGTCAGTCGGGGAGAATCGGAACTTGGGGAATGTGGGTTCAAGGCACGGACTGCTTGGCTGGAGTCCCCCACATGGATGTCCTCTCTTCTGCTTCAGAATAACAAAAATTTCGTTCTCGTCGCAGACTGACTGCTTTGCGATGCCGACGAAAAAGGCTGTAGTTCTTTCGCGAATCGAAGGTTGGGAAGGCGATAGCCTCTACGATAATTGTTTTGGGGAGCGGCGTCATTCCGTTCCGTCATTCTTGGGGATTTGCTCCAAGGAAAGCAATGTCGTTGAGTCACTTTCGGGTACAGTGAGCTGGGAATAATTGTTCTCAAGAGGCAGAGGGTCTAGGCGGAATTCTAGGCGGGGCGAGAGGCTTCACGATTATTGTATTTGTAGGTCATCAGGGTTGTGGCTAGTAACTCAGCTCATTCGACGAACCACACCGAAGCGTTTCGCAGGTGGTAACGCAAAGATTTGCTTTGTGCTCCTCGCTGTTTTAGCATCTCGCAATCCCACTCTTTTCAGCAGATAAATGCAGCGAGAACATATTACGAGGCGCGTTTCCCTACTCTGTCTAACTCTACGAAGCTCGTTTTACGGTTTGGTTTGGTGGCAACCTTGTTGCTTGGGTGTAACATTGCAAGATTAGTTATTGTTACGAGTGCAATTGAGTTGTTATGAGTTTTACTAGACAGAGTGCGCGGAAGACTTTATTGAAAGGATGTCGAATACCGAATCACTGAATCTCACGATACAATAAGAAAGGCACGACTAAATAGGGGAACTGCTAGCTAGGCGGAGAGGTTGGGCGAGGATGGCTTGGTGATGGTTGGGATTGGAGCGGGGGCGACTCGGGAGTGGTTCGGTGCGACGAAATAGGAAGGACAGGTTCGTCGCGTGACCCTCGGGATGGCCTTGCTAACAAATGCCTCAGTAAGGATTATGTAAATCCTTACATGAGTGAACGAACGAGAATTGCACTATCGATGCAAGAATACAATGAGCGAAAGCATGAGCGAAGATTATATAGCAAAACTACAGTGGTAACGGTAATGGACTGTGGTTGTCGCGCGACGAGCCTATGACTGAGGTTGGGAAAGTCTCGAAGCGGAGGCCCGGAGCGCGGGTTACCAGCCGAGCCGTGAGGTCGGGGTGCGATGTGCGAAAATGGCGGGGTGATTGTCGATGCGAGGATCGCGAGTGGTAACGGTGCTGACTGAGGTGCTACAGCGATGTACGCGTTAAGCAGGGATGCGAAGTAAGGAAAAGTGATTTTCCTTACACTACACCCCCTCCTAAGGAGGTCCTTCTTACGACAGTGCGTGGACGTCCCTGAAGTTTCGGCTGCGCAGATACTCGGTGAGGACAGGGTGGTTTTCAATTCTGTCCAGGGGAACCCAGTTGTCCTTGGTGGGTGTACGATCCTTCCACCGGATCAGGAACTCGATCTTTCTGGCTCCACGAGGGTCGCGAACTCTGTGGCTCAGGATTTTGTCGGGGGTGATGAGTGGTTCGGTTGGTGGTCGTGCCATGCTGGCTGGTCGATTGTGTGGGAGTTGGCTTGTGGAGGGTACGTAGGGGCGAAGCAGGCTGACGTGGAACGAGGGGCTGACGTACCAGTCAGCAGGGAGGAGGAGGTGCGCGGTGACAGGCGTTATCATATGGCTAATTCGAAATGGCCCACAGTATCGAGGGCGGAGTTTGGGGGTGATCGGCAGGCGGAGGTTTTGAGTGTCGAGTAAAACGAGGTCATCGGGCTGGTAAGTGACAGGTCTGCGGTGGCGGTCAGCGTTGCGTTTAGCGATGATGTTTGATTTTTAGATTGCTTTTGCTGCCCTGGTCCGTGCTGCTTGCAAAATCTCGGCGAACTGTTGTGCGCGTGGAACGGGGTTGTCGGGATTCGGTGTCATGGGTACTGTTGGGTCTTGTCCGTAATTCAGGTAAAATGGTGACTGTTGGGTCATGGCGGATGGGGCGCTGTTGTATGCGAATTCGATGAGTGGCAGTTGCTGTTCCCACGTATTTGGATCGTCGCACGTGGCCCTAATGAGCTGTTCCATGGTCTGGTTTGTCCGTTCGGTCTGTCCGTCGGTTTCGGGGTGATACGATGAACTGAACTGTAGGCGCGTGCCGAACTGCTGCCACAGGTTCCGCCAGAAGTTGCTAGTAAACTTCGTGTCTCTGTCGCTGATGATTGATATTGGTATCCCGTGTAGTCGAACGACAGTAGAGATGAAGAGGCGGGCTGTTTCTTCGGCTGTGATTGATTTCTTGCAGGCTGCGAAGTGTGCCATTTTCGTCAGTCGATCGACGACGACCAGGATCGCGTCATTCCCACTCGCCCCGGCCGGTAACCCCGTGACGAAGTCCATCGTCACTTGCTGCCAAGCACGCTCTGGAGGTGGGATTGGTTGCAATTGTCCCGCCGGCCGCTTCCGGGTTGACTTTATGATCTGGCAAGTGGGACACGATGCCACGTGTCACTGCACGTCGGTCAACATTTCGGGCCAGTAATAATACCGCTGCAGCTGCTGCCGTGTTTTCTCTACTCCGAAATGTCCCGAGGTAACTCCGTCGTGTGCCTCCTGTAACAGTAATTCCCGTAGTAGTGTGTACCCTGGTACCCAGATGCGGTCGGTTCCAGTTTTTACGTAATAGACTCCCTTGGCTGCTGCAAATTGCTGCGAGTTGCCTCCTGTGAAGAATGGATTTGTTTGATATCCGTGGGTAAATAGTCCTGTCAGTAGCGGGCTGGTCTGGGCGAGTAGTATCGCATGGATCTGGGCAGTGGGGCGGGTTAGTGCGTCGGCGATATTCGAGGCTCCTTTTTTATATGTGACCGTATAATGGAAATTTGACTCGAGGAAATCGAGCCACCGAATCTGTCGTGGGTTGAGGTGGGGCTGTGCACGGAGGTACCGTAGGGATCGATGGTCTGTCCGTACTGTCACGTCTGCGCCGGTCAAGTAGCAGTGCCACACTTTGAACGCATGCACGATCGCGAGCATTTCACGGTCGTGTATCGGGTAATTTCGTTCAGGCGGATGCAGTTTTCGTGATTCGTAGGCGATGGGCTGGAGGCCATTGCCGAAGTCCTGTAACAGTACGGCTCCGATGGCGATGTCGCTTGCGTCTGTAAAAACTTCGAAGGGGCGATGTGGGTCAGCGATGCGTAGGACGGGTGGTGAACAGAGAACATGTTTCAGGGTAGAGAAGGCAGCATGTTCGTTCTCCCCCCACGTAAAAACGACCCCCTTGCGAAGTAAATCTGTTAGCGGGGCTGTTAAGCGTGCCATGTCGGGGACGAATCGACGAACGTAATTAACGAACCCTAAAAAACTCTGCAGCTCCGTGATGTTCGTCGGGGGATGCCACGCTTTTACGGTATCCAGCTTCTTGGGGTCGATTTCAACTCCAGCCTCCGAAAGAACGTGCCCTAAAAATTCTAACCTATCCCGAAAAAACTCGCACTTGGATCTCTTGGTGAGTAACCGATGTTCCTCTAAAATTTTAAATACTGCTTCGAGATCGACTAAGTGTTGTTGCTGGTCGCGAGTGTAAACGAGGATGTCATCGAGGTAAACTATCACGCATTTATCTAAAAGTGGCCTAAACGCCTCGTTCATGGTCATCTGAAATGTTGCGGGCGCGTTGGTCGACCCGAAAGGCATCACCGTGTACTCGAATGACCCGTACCTAGTCCTAAATGCTGTCTTGGCGCAGTCCGATGGTTCGACCCGAATTTGATGGTAACCCCTCCGTAAGTCTGTTTTCAAAAATACCCGTGCTGTTTGCAGCTGGTCGATCAGTTCGTCGGCGCGGGGGATGGGGTATCGCGATTTGACTGTTACTCTGTTGAGCGCTCGGTAATCAATGCACATGCGAAATCGTCCGTCCTTTTTCGGTGTGAACAGTATCGGTGCGGCGAACGGTGACGAGCTCGATCGGATAAACTGCTTCTCTAACAAATAATCTAACTGCTTCCTTAGTTCGTCGAGCTCGGGCTGTGTCAGTCTGAACTGGCGCTGTACAGTTGGCTGTGCCTCCGGTTCTAACTCGATCCTATGGTCAATGCGCCCGCTGAGGTGGCAGTCCTTGCGGTAAATCGTCTGGAAAAATCCCCGGGTACCGTTTCAATAGATCCTGAAGTACGGGCGGTACCGCTGCCAACAGTTTCTGAAAATCGCTCGGCTGCTCCTCTTCTCCTACTAAAGCTATATCCACTGCGTACACGTCAGCTCCCGTGGCAACAACCTGTTTCATCGTGATGGCGTTGACGTGGACCTTTGAAGACTGGGGTGGTCGCCAGCGAGGTAGTTCGACCCAGTTACCACTACTTCGCACAGTGCAGCTACCCGTCGTCCAGTCAATTCGCGGGGTATACCGTCGCAGCCAATCACGTCCCAATAAAATGTCGTGCCCATCCAGTGTCGTTGCGAGCATTTCCTGTGTAAACCCGAAGTTTCCTCCGCAACGGACTTTTACTCGCTCCACCTTTTCCCGTATGGCCAGTGGCGTGCCGTCGACTAAGCGTGCGTCTATCTCAGGTAAACAATGGTTAAGTGTTAACTGCAGTTTCCGTGCGGTCGCGGTATTAACTAAACTGAGACTTGCTCCCCCGTCAATAAAAATCTTCACTGCTGCTCCCTGTATTTTCCCGTAGATCAGTACTGGGCAATCCGTCGCTGTACCCTCCTTATTCATCCAAGCCCGATCGATGGCGTGAATCGGTACTATGACTCGGTGAAGGCCGGTGTGGTTGGGCGAGCAGGCAGTCTCATCAGTAGTTGGCCCAACTTCTACTGACTGCTGGCGTTTCCCTGCCCAACTTCACTCCTGCCTGCTCCATTAACCACTCATCGCAGGTCATGTAGTCGGACGCCGGCATATACAACGCTGGACGCACACGGAACTCACGTAGCAGCACCAGGAGGTCCGCCGTGGTAGAGACAAGCGGCTCGTACATGCCTGCCGAATACATGCCGTGCAGGTGCCACATCAGCGGCCACCATGACTCCGGGACGCATCCCGCCCTCCACTAGCTCCTTTGCATCGTTGCCGTCGTCAGCGCCTTCCAGGCCAAGCCCATCCACAGCAGCATGACCGCGTAATTCACCACGGAAAAGGGCACATCGAAATCCTCGTGGAAGAGATTCGATCGCACCGCTCGTCACATCAAGATAACACGATACTCTGCCTTGAAAGCGTCCACCACGCCGTGCAAAAACGACATGTTGGACCACTGCACAATGTCTGTGAGGTCCACAAAGCGTGTGTGTGTGAAATGCACCACCGCCAGACCGTGCTCCACCGTCGTCTTCGCGTCATTTGCGGTAATGCGGTGCGCGGTGTTGTAGGTGAACACAGCCGTCTTAGCTGCACACCATCGACCGTCTGAAAGAACTCGGTGAACACCTGCGCAACGCGGAGCCACGACAGCTCATGCACCGAGTTAAGGTTTCGTACAACAACACCACCAACATGCCACTACTGCATTCGGGAAATCAGTGGAACCGTCCACTCTCAAAATCATCCAACATACCTCGGGTGTGAGCCGCCCACTCTTCGTGTAGCGCACAATCACCGCCGGTGCGGGCTCTTCGCTGTGCCTAGTTTCTGGGCGCTCGTCATGGCGCAAAACCACAAGGGGCACCGTGCTGCAGGTCCCCGTCGCATTTTATAGGAAGCCCACACTTATGATCCGGTCGCACGGGGTTCCGGTCCTTCCTGGAATCTTGGTCTTAGGCAAACGGCTCGGCAAAAACGGTATCTCCACAAACAAAAATACATCGTCGGGGTGCACTTTCAACTTCTGGATGATGTCCTTCAAGGGGGGCTTCACCGAGCTCATACTGGCCACCAGCATACACTCAACGACGGGTGGGTAGGTGGAGATGAAATGACGAACCTCCCCAAAATAGGCCACCGCATTCCGAAATCGTACGCTTCGCCTCCAGCTGTGCTACCTTGTATCGGCTCCACACAGCCACAAACACAGAATCGCCCCAAAATGCTCGCTGACCACTGCTTGCCAGGTGCACATGTGCACAGTTTCCATTGGCCAAAAATTGCATTCTCGGATGTCAGCCACGTCACACAAAACGCAACTGCCAGTCACAAACACTTGAAATCCGAATGTCAAACCAATAGCCCCTGCCACATTTCCCATATGATTCCGTAACCACCGTGTACCTGCATTACAAAACCAACATGAACTCGGCAAACCGTCAACCCGAATATAACACCGGGCTAACATAATCCCTTACAGCCACTATCATAAACCCAACACCGCCCACCAAATTACATGTATTCCAACCATTTTAACATTCCCACAAAACATGCACAACAAGGCAAAGCATGAGACCGACCGCCTGTTGTGTTCCACACTCGAGTTCCGTTACCTCCTACGCCTCCACCCCTCAACGTCAGTACCCCACAATTCCCCCCTACTGTTATTGTAACCAAAACCCATCCCACATTTCCAGATAAAAGCCCCTACTCCTATTACTAGCAGAGTAGAAACTTGTTCACCAACAGCACACGTGGGTTGCTGTAAGATGGGCATACGTGTACAACCCTCTGGAGGCTCTTCAACAGCACCACTGCGAACCGCACATTCTGATGAGCTGGATACAATTGGGCACACGTTGTGATGGGACACTGCCCGCCTGCTTCGTAGTACCTCACGTACACACACCCGATCCACTTGCCCTCCGCGTTCAACGCCTTGAAAATACACATGCTATCCGGCATATACGCTATAGACTTTGTAGGCTGTAGTGGGGCAGTTCATATAAGGTACAATACTTTAGGGTTTACTACTTGTACTCCTCATTCTGCTCAATGCACTCATTCTCGTTCTAATCTTCACATGGTATAAAGCAGGTTCCCTTGTGGGAACTGTTCCTAGGGCCCACCGAATATCAACCTTTTTTTTCCTGCCCGGAGTGCGCTTGGCCCCTGCCCGAGTCGCGCCCCGTGTCGGTCCCCTTAGTGGCCTCTAGCACCCTCTCTCACGGCCCCTAGTGGCCCCGTCGCGCCGTCCTCACGGCCCCGTCGCGCCGCCCTCGCGGCCCCGTCACACCGCCCTCACGGCCCCTCGTGGCCCCTCGCGGCCCCTTAGCGGCCACTCGCGGCCCCGTCCCCACCTACCGCCCTTTTCACCAGACCCGTCGCCGCCCTCTCAGCGGCCCTATTGCCACCCTTTCAGCGGCCCCGTCGCCCCCCCCTTGCTGCGGCCCCGTCGCCACCTTTCAGCGGCCCCGTCACCGCCCTTCAGCGGCCCCGTTGCCACCCCTTTCCGCGGCCCCGTCGCCGCTCTTTCAGCGGCCCCATCGACGCCCTTCCGCGGCCCCGTCGCCGCCCTTCCGCGGCCCCATCGCCGCCCTTCCCCGGCCCCGTCGCCGCCCTTTCAGCGGCCCCGTCGCCGCCCCGGTCTTTCAGCGGCCCTGTCGCCGCCCTTCCGCGACCCCGTTGCCGCCCTTTCAGCGGCCCCGTCGCCGCCCTTCAGCGGCCCCGTCGCCGCTCCTTAGCGGCATCAACGCCGCACTTCACGGCCCCGTCGAGCTGCATTCGCTGCCGAGCCGCCGAGCCGCCGACCTGCCGAGCCGTTGAGCCGCCGAGCCACCGAGCAGCTGAGCCGCCGAGCCGCCTTTGCTGCCGAGCCGCCGAGCCGCCTTTGCCACCGAGCCGCACTGCAGCCGAGGCGCCACCGCCTATCGGCCTGCCTGGGACCGCCTCACTTGCCTGGTAAGAGCAGCGCCTCTGCCACTGCACTGCCATGCCGCACTGTCCTCACTGCTTGTCTACTGCTGTCATGGCCACCCCTAGTGTTCTCACCTTTGACGCTGAGGGTCGGGCAGTTGACTTTGAGGTCTAGGTAGATGATCTGCAGCTTTTCCTACAGTGCGATAGAGCAGATGGTCTCTCCCTGTTTGACCTCACTTCTGGTGCCTCTCCTGCCCCTGCTGCTGATGCTGACGCCACTGTTCGCTCACAGTGGGCCACGCGCGACGCTGCTGCTCGCCTTGCTGTGCGCCGCCACTTACCGACCGCTGAGCGTGCACACTTTAGCCAGTACAAGAGTGCTCAGACCTTGTACGACGCTGTAGTTGCACGCTACTCTTCCCCTGCCACTGCTGCACTTAGCCGCCTCATGCTACCGTACCTCTTCCCTGACCTTGCTGTCTTTCCCACAGTCGCTGACCTCATTACACACCTCCGCACTAGTGACACTTGCTACCAAGCTGCGCTTCTTGCTGAGTTCTGCGCCAAGAACCCCCCCCCCCCCATGTACATCACCCTCTACTACATAGTCACCCAGCTCCCTAACTCTCTCCGCGTAGTCAGGGACCACTTCCTCTCAGTTTGCCCCACCACTCTCACCGTTGACCTCCTCAAGAAGGGCCTCCTAGCAGCAGAGAATAGCATTGTCGCTATAGGAGCCTCTCGTGGTGACCCTCGCACCCAAGTCTTTGAGGGGTGTTCCCCCTCCCCCCTCTTGCCCTCTGTCGCCTCTGCTGCTGCGGCCGACCTCGTTGGTTTCGAGTCGGTCGGCGCTGCGTCTGTCCCGAGCGGGAGATGCTGCACCAGCAAGGGCAAGGGGGGCAAGGGCGCTGGAGGGGCTGGCGGGGGCGGTGGAGGTGGTGGTGGAGGCAGGGATCTATATATATACTTGCATGCTTGCTCTTGTAGGTAGAGAACACTGTGCTGTTGTTGTTACATATATATCTCCGCATGCGAATTGGCCTTGTGGCCTGTTGCATGTTCGCAAACTGCGTGGTGACGTTGCGATCCACCCTGAGCTTGCTTTGCACTTCCCGACTGGTCTTGTGACCCTCTGTTCTCCCCCACTTTGCCTATGGGGGTGTGTCAAACATATTGTTATATGTTATAGTTTGGGTAGGCTTTAGTGGGGTACTCACTTTGGGGTACAACCCCTTATGTTATATTTTTGTACCAAACTCTCCATAGTTAATTCATCCTTCCCTTTACTCTCGACAGCAACACTCCCAGAACCGGCACCTCCAGTCCCAGGGTCTCCAGCCTCAGTGTCTCCAGCAGCAGCACCCTCAGGCTCAGCACCTCCAGCCCCACCAGCTCCAGTACCTCCATTACGAGCACCTCCGGGACCAGCACCACTCCCAGCTCCAGTGATGTCAGCAGAAGTACCTCCAGCGGCAGAGCCCCGAGCTCCAGAAGCGCGACCCTGACGGCGACTGTACCAGTCGTGCAGCTGCTGTGAGTTGAGAGGCACACGGTGACAAAGGCCGCTACTCCAAGGAGACCGCGCAACAGCAGACTCAGAACCCTCAGTGCCAGCACCCGCAGCAGCTCCAGAACCTCCAGCAGAAACAACTCCAGTAGCAGAGTCACCAGCTCCAGCAAATCACGCAACAGAGAAGGCAGGGAGGAGCAGGCGAGGGTGGGAGGGGAGGGAGAACACTGGGAAGAACAGAGACAAGGACACGGCGGTGCATGCTACGAAGGCGCTGCACCGAGGGGTGACCAAGGCGGTGGTGACAAAGCACGACACAAGCAAAGGGCCGCTAGCTGACCTGACGCAGGCGCAGACGCAGCGACCTGAGGGGACACAGTAGTCAGTGTGTACAAACTCGAGCCAGGCGCACGAGTAAACGTGGCCAGGTGCCGGCCCGTCCAAGAGCACGTATTGTGGGTCACGCGCTGCCCTCCAAGAGTAAACTGGTCAACCCACTTGTCCTAGAGGTCAGCACCACTCACCAAGTTTGTAGAGAACAAGGGGAGGTGAAGACCTGACAGGTAGCCAGACGGGACCGCCGGACATGGCGGGACCGTGGAGGAGTGCGCAAGGACTGGATCCCCAGAGGGATCTGCCAGGGAGACAGGAACCGGCTGGCTGAGTGGCGTGAGGGTGGTGCTGTTGCGAAATAAGGAGCGCGAAGCACCTGAGTCAAGTGTGAAGGTGTACAAGGCCTCAGCAGGCGCAGTACCAGAGAGAGCAGACTCACCAGCACCTGGAGCAGCAGCCTCACCAGCACCCAGAGCAGGAGACGCACTAGCACCTAGAGCAGCAGCCTCACCAGCACCGAGAGCAGCGGGCTCTATACCTGGGTCAAGCGGTACGCACAGGTAACAGGCACGGTCAGCACTAGTAGGCAATGCATAAATGGCAGTGATAATAGCATCATAGTCAAGAGAAAATATATCTACCCTCTGCCCAAGCAGCTCCACCCAGTCGGGGAACTCAGCCTCGTTGCCAAACTCAGTACGCCAGGCGTCGCTCAGAGTGGTAGTGGGGGTGGAGGTGTTGGTGGCAGCTGTGGAGGCGGAGGAGGCAACGGCGGTGGCGGAGGGAGCGGAGGCGGCGGAGGCGAGTGAGGTGGCGAAGGCGGCGGCGGTAGCAGTGGACCTGGTTGCGCCTCTGCGCAGAGGAGTGGCTCCGGTGGTGGTACGCGCCAGCAGCAGCAGAGCAGTCGTGAGACCCTGTCCCCTCAGTAGCTTCGTGAGTGGTACGTTGCGCGTCAGCGCGGTGGGGGTACGGGTCCCTGCACCTACGTTCTCCGCACCGGCGACCACGCTGGTGAGCAGTGCGGGGGCCCGCACTCCATGTCAGAACTTATAGCTTATACTTTTGTGTAGGCTATAGTGGGGTATCCCATAGGGGGTACAACCCAATTAGGGTTGGTACTTGTACTCACACATTTCATAGTTCATTCATTCGTGTTCTTTCTTTCCACATGGAATCAGCGCAGGTTCCCTCCTAGGGAAGCTTCTAGGGCCCACCGAAGCGCGCCCCGAGGCGCGCGATTTCTTTTAGCGACCCTCCGTGTCGCCCTTCCCCTCGCGGCCCCGCCGCCCTTCTCGCGGCCTCGTCGCCCTTCTTGTCGCGGCCCCGCCGCCCTTGCTAGCGGCACCGCCGCCCTTTCTCGCGGCCCCGCCACCCCTTCGAGCAGCCCCGCCTCTTCCTCGCGGCCCCGCCGCCCCGTCGCGGCCCCGCCACTCCGTCGCGGCCCCGCCACTCTGTCGCGGCCCCGCCGCTCCGTCGCGGCCCCGCCACCCAGTCGCGGCCCCGCTACCCCTTCGAGCGGCCCCGCCACTCCGTCGCGGCCCCGCCACCCCTTCGAGCGGCCCCGCCACTCCGTCGCGGCCCATCCGCCGCCCTACCTGCGGCCCACGAGCCGCCCTACCTGCGGCCCTTCGCCGCCCTACTTGCGGCCCACCAGCCGCCCTACCTCCTGGGCGGCTCGGCTGCTCCCGGGCAGCTCGGCGGCTCCAGGCGGCTCGGGTGCTGCTGGGCTGCTCGGCGGCTTTGGGCGGCTCGGCTGCTGCTGAGCGGCTCGGCTGCTGCTGGGCGGCTCGGGTGATGCTGGGCGGCTCGGCTGCTGCGGGGCGGCTTGGCTGCTGCTGAGGCCGCTTAGGTAGGGCGGCTGGGCCGCGAAGGTAGGGCGGCAGGTGGGCCTGGAGGTTCTCCGGGTGCTCCGTCTCGGCGGGAGCCCCTCTCTCCACAGGAGCTGCGCGAGTGGTTCGCTCGCCGCTGGAGGCGTACTGCTGGTGCTGGAGCTTCTTCGGCCGCTGAGGGTGCTGGTGCCGCCGGTCTTGGAGCTGCTGGACCTTCGGGTCCTACTGGAGCTGGAGCTGCTGAGGGTGTTGGTGCTGAGACTACTGCTGTCTGTCCTGGCGGTGGTCCTGCTACTGTTGCGGCTGGAGGTCCTGCCGCTGGAGGTGCTGTTGGCGCTGGTGCTGCCGTTGAGGGATCTAGTGCTGTCCCTGCTGTGCCTGGAGTCCCCGCGCGGCCTCGGCCGTACTTCGTTCCGCTCCTTCAGCAGGTTCTTGGTCTTCCTCCTCCCTTAGAGTGTCCACCGCCTGTCCAGTCCCAGTCACAGCTACCGCCGGCCTCCCCACTGCCTGCTCCTTCTCCCTACACTGGTCCTACTGGAGGTCTTGCTGAGCGTCGTGAGCCCGCGTCTCGTCCTGCGTCGCCTTTTCATACTCCTCGCACTAGTGGTCGCGGTTCGCGTCAGCATCCTCCTCCTGTCCCTGGCACGCACCGGATGTCTCTGCGTCCGTCCACTGCTCCTCTACGTGCCCCTTTGCCTTCTCCTCCTGAGTCCTCTCTTCCTGCGCTTCCCGACCCGGAGTCGGACTCTCTTCGTGCTGCCAGTCCTACTGTCACGCGTCTTCTTCCTACTGTTGTCACTGACCCGTCTTTTGAGTCCACTGCTGCGTCTGCTCTTGTCGCTGAGCTCGTCGAATTTGCTGCTCGCTATCGTCTAGACTACGCTGCTAGTCTTGTTGCTGAGTCTGCGTCTGTCTCTCCTCCGTCCGTCGGGGGTGAGTGTGCTCTTGGCACGGACGTCCTTGAGGACAGGCAGGAGGAGTTCCAGTGTCTGCCTGCTGCTTCACCTCATCTCGCGTCTGTACTGCTTGCCCCTGAGGGAGACCCGGATGCACTAGACATCCCGACTCCGCGTTCTTACGCGGAGGCCGTAGAGGGTCCCTACTCCTCTCAGTGGCAAGCAGCTATGGATGCAGAGATGGCTTCCTGGAAGTCCACAGGCACCTACGTTGACGAGGTTCCCCCTCCTGGGGCGAACATCGTCAGTGGCATGTGGATCTTCAGGGTGAAGCGGCCGCCTGGCTCTCCACCTGTCTTCAAGGCGCGGTACAACGCTCGTGGCTTCAGTCAGCGGCAGGGAGTTGACTACTTTCATACCTTCTCTCCCACCCCGAAGATGACTACTCTTTCGGTGCTGCTGCACATAGCCGCTCAGCGCGACTACGAGCTTCACTCTCTTGACTTCAACACTGCTTTCTTGCAGGGCAGCCTGCACGAGGAGATCTGGCTGCGCCGTCCGCCTGGCTTCACTGGGACTTTCCCTCCTGGCACCCAGTGGAGCCTCCGACGGCCAGTCTACGGTCTCCGCCAGGCACGGCGTGAGTGGCACGGCACACTGAGGACTACGCTTGCGGCTCTTGGGTTTGCTCCCTCTACTGCTGACCCGTCGTTGTTTCTGCGCACCGACACCTCTCTGCCGCCGTTCTACACCCTCGTGTACGTCGATGACTTGGTCTTTGCTACTGCTGACACTGCTGGACTCGCCTTTTTGAAGTCCGAGCTGCTGAAGAGACACACGTGCACAGACCTGGGTGAACTGCGCAGCTACCTTGGCTTGCAGATCACTCGGGACAGAGCACGCCACACCATTACCTTGACTCAGTCACACATGGTGCAGTAGGTCCTTCGGCGCTTCGGCTTCACGTACTCCTCGCCTCAGGCCACTCCTCTGCCTACTCGCCACTCGCTCTCAGCTCTGCCTTCGTATGAGTCCGTAGAGTCGAGTGGCCCATACCCAGAGCTTGTTGGCTACCTCATGTACTTGATGACCTGCACACGACCTAACCTTGCATACCCTCTTAGCATTCTTGCACGCTATGTTGCTCCTGGGAGACACAGACCAGAGCACATGGCTGCAGCGAAGAGGGTGTTGCGCTACTTGTGCAGTACGTCGGGCACGGGGCTAGTGCTTGGAGGGCGGAGTCCAGTGGTCCTCACTGGTCACGCGGACGCTTCTTGGGCTGACGACCAGGCTACGCAGCGGTCGTCGCAGGGGTACACATTCAGTCTTGGTTCTGGCTCTGTCTCTTGGCGGGCTACTCGCTCGTCTTCTGTTCTCGGCTCTAGTTGTGAGGCTGAGATCTACGTCGGGGCCATGGCTGCACAGGAGCTTCTCTGGCTCACCTACCTGCTAACTGACCTTGGAGAGCCGCCTCGTTCTCCTCCAGTGCTGTACGTAGACAACAAGGCCATGCTGGCCTTGTGTCGAGAGCAGCGCTTGGAGCACAGAACGAAGCACATTGGTCTCCGTTACTTCCTTGCTCGTGAGCTGCAGCAGCGTAGCACATTGGTCAGTTGCGACTTGCGTACGTGGCCTCTGAGGCCAACACTGCTGATGTTTTCACCAAGGCACTTCCGCCTTGTGATCATCAGCGCTTCCGCACTCAGCTGGGACTTGTACCTGTCCTACCTCACTTGCTCACCTCTTGACCTTGCTTGTACTCTTGCATTTATATATACCTGCTCTTTCTTGTTTAGTCGTATATATATATGTCTCATCTTGCATGTGAATTGGCCTTGTGGCCTTGACCTTGTGCTCGGACTGTGTGGTGACTTTGTGATCCACCCTGAGCTTTGCTTTGCTTTGCTTGACTGGTCTTGTGACCCCTTGTACTCCCCCACTTTGCCTATGGGGGTGTGTCAGAACTTATAGCTTATACTTTTGTGTAGGCTATAGTGGGGTATCCCATAGGGGGTACAACCCAATGAGGGTTGGTACTTGTACTCACACATTTCATAGTTCATTCATTCGTGTTTTTCTTTCCACACTCCACCCAGCGCTGCTTCGGCCGCCTGACGGACGCGTGGCGTCACCAGTTCCCTGGGGCCTCTGAGATCCCTCGCTGGGGAGAGCTGTCTAGGGCGGGGGTTGCTATCTTTGATCTTGATTTTGATGCTATTCTTGCTGCCATGTATGCTGTTGATGATAGTGTTGTGGGTGACTGTTACTTGTGTGTACTGCCTGACCCAGGCATTGAGGCTGCTGCTCTAGGTGCTAGTGCGTCTGCTGCCCCAGGTGCTAGTGCGTCTACTGCCCCAAGTGCTGGTGAGTCTGCTCTCTCAAGTACTACGTCGGCTCAGACCTTACACACCTTCACCCTTGACTCGGGTGCGTCCCGCTCCTTCTTTCGAGACCGCACCACTCTTACGCCGCTCAATCGGCCGGTTGCAGTCTCCCTGGCAGACCCCTCTGGGGGTTTTGTCCTTGCTACCTTCTCCACTGTCTTACCGTGCCCGGCAGCCCCCTCTGGCACCCTATCAGGTCTCTACCTCCCCTCGTTCTCTACGAACTTGGTGAGTGGAGCGGACCTACAGGATAGGGGGGTTGACCAGTTCACTCCTGCAAGTCAGCGGGTGACCCAATGCACGTGTGCTCGGACAGGCCGACACTTGGCCACGTTCACCCGTCGGCCAAGGTCGAGCCTGTACACCCTTACTACTGAGTCTCCCCCGACTGCTGAGTCTGGCCAGGTAGCTGCTTCGAGTCATGTGTTTGCTGCAGCGTCCAGGTCTGGTCCTCGACGCAAAATGGGATTGCTGAGCACCGCATTGGCATAGTCATGGGCGTCGCTCGTACGTCCATGATGCATGCGGCTGCCCCCCATTTTCTGTGGCCGTTTGCGGTTCAGTACGCCGCGCATCAGCTCAACCTTCAGCCCTGGGTCTCCTTGCCAGAGACCTCCCCCGCCTTGCGGTGGACCGGGAAGGTTGGCGATGCGTCTGCATTTCGGGTCAGGGGATCTCGGGCGTTTGTCCGCGACTTGTCTGCGGACAAGCTGTCCCCCCGTGCTATTCCCTGCGTCTTCCTTGGCTTCCCCCCTGACGCGCCGGGGTGGCAGTTTTACCACCCCACCTCGCGTCGTGTTCTGTCCTCCCATGACGTCACCTTCAACGAGTCGGTGCCCTACTACCGTCTCTTCCCCTACCGCAATGCGCCCCTTCCCCCGCCCCCTCTCTTCCTTGCGCCGGGTCCTCCCCCGGTAGACCCCCTCCCCCCTCAGGGTCCTGCCTCGTCAGATGTGTCCTAGGTACACGTAGTCGAGCCTGTCGAGGTAGCTGTTGACTCTGGTGCTAGAGATGCTGAGCCTGCGGGTGCCGGGTCTGGAGGTGCTGAGTCTGGGGGTGCTGAGACTGGGGGTGCTGAGTTTGGGGGTGCTGAGCCTGGGGGTGCTGAGTCTGTGGGTGCGGAGCCTGGGGGTGCGGAGCCTGGGGGCGTTGGGTCTGCTCGTGTGGCCGCAGGCGGTGCCTCGTCGAGGCGCGAGCCACTCTCTCCATAGGAGCTGCGCGAGTGGTTTGCTCGGCGCTGGAGACGTGCTGCTGGAGCTGGAGGTGCTACTGCTGCTGCTGGTCCCGGAGGTGCTCGTACTGGGGGTCCAGGAGCTGCTGGGACTGGGGGTGCTACTGGGGCTTCTAGAGTTGGTCATGCTGGAGCTGCTGGCGGTGCTGGTGGTGCTGGAGCTGGAGCTACTGGGAAGTCGGCGCTAGTGTTTCTACTGGCGCTAGTGCGTCTGGGGGTGCTGCTGACGCTGCTGGAGCTGATGGTCCTACTGGAGCTGGTGCTGCTGTTGCTGGAGCTACTGGAGGGGGAGCTGCTGGAGGTGTTCACGCTGGCGGTGCTGCTGGCGCTAGTGCTTCTGTGGGTGCTGGAGTTGATGCTGTTGGAGCTAGAGGTGCTGCTGCTGGGGGTGCTGGTGCTGTCTTTCCATGTTCTGGAGGCGCTGCGCAGCCGAGGCCGTACTTCGTTCCGCTCCTGGAGCACGTTCTTGGTCTTTCGCCCTTTGCTGGTCCTGCTCCTCCCTTAAAGTGTCCACAGCTTGTCCAGTCGCAGTCACAGTTACAGCCCGCCTCCCCTCTACCTGCTCCTTCTCCCTACACTGGTCCTACAGAGGGTCTTGTTAAGCGTCGTGAGCCTGCGTCTCGTCCTGCGTCGCCTGTTCGTGCTGCTCACACTAATGGTCGTACTGCGCGTCCGTGTCCTCCTACGGTCCCCGGCACACACCAGATGGCGCTGCGTCCTTCCACTGCTCCTCTACGTGTCCCGTTGACGTCTCCTTCAGAGTCCTCTCTTCCTACTCTTGCTGACCCGGATTCTGACTCTTTTCGTGGTGCTAGTCCTTCGGTCACGCGTCTCCTTGCTACTATTGTCACTGACCCTACCTTTGAGTCCACTGTTGCGTCTGCCCTAGTTGCTGAGCTTGTTGAATTCGTGGCTCGGTGTCGTCTAAACTACGCTGCTGGTCTTGATGCTGAGTCTGAGTGTGTCTGTCCTCCGTTCGTCGGGGGTAGGTGTGCTCTTAGCACGGACGTCCTTGAGGACAGGTAGGAGGAGTTCCAGTCCTTTGCTGCTGCTTTGCCCCATCTCGTGTCCACGCTGATTGGCCCTAAGGGAGATCCGGATGCACCAGACATCCCGACTCCTCGATCGTACGATGAGGCGATCGACGGTCTCTACTCCTCTCAGTGGCATTCAGCCATGGACGCAGAGATGGCTTCCTGGAAGTCCACAGGCACCTACGTTGACAAGGTTCCCCCACCTGGGGCGAACATCGTCAGTGGCATGTGGATCTTTAGGGTGAAGCGGCCGCTGGGTTCTTCGCCTGTCTTCAAGGCGCGTTACGTGGCTTGAGGCTTCAGTCAGCGGCAGGGAGTTGACTACTTTCAGACCTTCTCTCCCACCCCGAAGATGACCACTCTTCGGGTGCTGCTGCACATAGCCGCTCAGCGCGACTACGAGCTTCACTCTTTTGACTTCAGCACGGCTTTCCTACAGGGCAGCCTGCTTGATGAGATCTGGTTGCGCCGCCCACCTGGCTTCACTGGGTCGTTTCCTCCTGGTACCCAGTGGAGCCTTCGGCGTCCAGTCTACGGTCTCTGCCAGGCGCCCCGTGAGTGGCACGACACATTGAGGACTATACTTGCGGCTCTTGGGTGTGCTCCTTCTACAGCCAACCCGTCGCTGATTCTGCGCACCGACACCTCTTTGCCGTCGTTCTACATCCTCGTGTACGTCGACGACTTGGTCTTTGCCACTGCTGACACTGCTGGACCCGCCCACGTGAAGTCTGAGCTGCAGAAGAGACACACGTGCATAGACCTGGGTGAACTGCACAGCTACCTTGGCTTGCAGATCACCAAGGACAGAGCACAGCGCACCATTACCCTGTTTCAGTCACACATGGTGCAGCAGGTCCTTCAGCGCTTCGGCTTCACATACTCCTCGCCTCAGGCCACTCCTCCGTCTACTCGCCACTCGCTCTCAGCTCTACCTTCGGATGAGTCCGTAGAGCCGAGTGGCCCGTACCCAGAGCTTGTTGGCTGCCTCATGTACCTGATGACCTGCACACGTCCTGACCTTGCATACCCTCTTAGCATGTTGGTATGCTATGTTGCTCCTGGGAGACACCGACCAGAGCACATGGCTGCAGCAAAGAGGGTGTTGCGCTACGTGTGCAGTATGTCGGGCATGGGGCTAGTGCTTGGAGGGCGACATCGAGTGGTCCTCACAGTTCACGGAGACGCTTCTTGGGCTGACGACCAGGCTCTGCAGCGGTCGTCACAGGGTTACACCTTCAGCCTTGGCTCCGGCTCTGTTTCGTGGCGGTCTACCCGCTCGTCTTCTGTTCTCAGCTCCAGCTATGAGGCTGAGATCTACGCAGGGGCCATGGCTGCACAGGAGCTACGCTGGCTCACCTACCTGCTGACTGACCTAGGAGAGCCGCCTCGTTCTCCTCCAGTTCTGTACGTAGACAACAAGGCCATGCTGGCCTTGTGTCGGGAGCACAGACTGGAGCACAGAACGAAGTACATTGCTCTCCGCTACTTCTTGGCTCGTGAGCTGCAGCAGCGTGGTCAGATCTGCCTCACCTACGTGGCCTCTGAGGCCAACATTGCTTATATCTTCACCAAGGCCCTTCCGCCTTGTGATCACCAGCGCTTCTGTACGATGTTAGGTCTTGTGCCTACTTGGCCTCACTTGCTTACTGCCTGACCTTGCTTGTACTGTGATCTTTCTATACCTGCACTTGCTTGTTTGCCTTTATATATGATCTTGCATGTGAACTGGCCTTTTGGCCTTGCTCTTGTGCTCGAAATGTGTGGTGACGTTGTGATCCACCCTGAGCTTGCTTTGCTTTGCTTGACTGTTCTTCTGACCCCTTGTTCTCCCCCACTTTGCCTATGGGGGTGTGTTAGGCATATATGCTAGTCTTTGTAGGCTGTAGTGGGGCAGTTCATATGGGGTACAACACTTTAGGGTTTACTACTTGTACTCCTCATTCTGCTCAATGCACTCATTCTCGTTCTAATCTTCACACATGCATCTAGCGAACCAATCTCCGCCTCCCTGAGCCAACAGTGCCACATCTGAGAACAGCTTCTCTCGCAGGGATGCCTTTACGAACATCCCCTTTGCCACCAGCAACCCCCCCTGTGTTTGTGGTATGGCCACTGCTGTGTGTGTCTGCAAGCAAAGGCAAGCACCACATAAAATTGAAGACTGTCAGGCACCGACACACGTTCCGCATACCACAGCTGCGATTCTTCTCACCATACGCTCAATTTCCTGCACACTGTCACACGCCATCTGCATCTGCCTCAGCTGACCAGGTAGGCCCGCCATCTGATCCCCGTGTACTGCTGCGTACTCTGCAAACACACTGTCCCCGCTGCATCCGAGGCGCATGATCCTGTACTTCTTTGTCAGCACAGGTCTAGCTCTTCCACGGCCTGCCGCACGCAACCACTGGCAAGGCAGCATGTATTACATCAGAATGCATAAAAACCGCACACTGAAATCAGGTCGTTCATCGCCTTGCGCTATTCCCCTGGTCTAGCTAGCAACCTATCGCTCATCACACGCAGCGCTGATACATACTGCCGACCTCCTCCCGCATATGCCGCCACTTCTCTGTAGATCTCACGCTGCATCTCCTCATCCACAATTCTCCGAGGAATGTCGGCCCAGTTGCTCATCCTCACGGGACCCTTCACTGTCCCCTTGTGTGTTCGCTCCCACATCTCCGTGCTATAGTGGTGTGACATCCCCCTTGCTTCCACATTCTCGAGAAGATGCTTTGTCATGTGGATCTTGGGAATTTCTCACTTTGACGCCTGGTCCGGGAAAGCGACGGGAAGCAGCTCCATCAACCTGCAATTCAAACTGTGGTTTAGCGCATAGGTTCTGACACCAGAGTGCAGCGCACACGGTACAAAGTGCACAAAGATTGCCAACAACACCAGTGTCCAACCACCAAACTTACGCGACGGCATGTTGCCTTATCGCTTTCAACGTATCGCGGGTGTGCGCTGCCACTCCCAAAAACGACTTGTAGAACATGGCGTAAAACCGGAAAGCTCTGACCTGCAACACCCTTAACTCTCCCGCCTTTCTCCTCTTCAAGGCACTGGAGTCCGCTATGATGATCGGCATGATTTGCATCATGGCGCGATGCTTGAACGCCGCATAGTGGGCGCCAGAAAGGAAGAAGGACGATCCGCCCGGAATCCTTAATAGCACACTTGACGTTTCGCTTTTCAAATCTTTCTTCCTCCTGCCACGCAATGTGGACCAACGGGCCACAATCGCATCAGCCCAAACACAAAGACAATACTTCCTGGCAACAAACGTCGCTCTAAGCACAACGACAGAGGACCCCTGGTTTTTACACGCCTCACCTCTCGAGGATGCGGATCTCGACTTTCCCCAGGGGGGAGAGGTACTCGTCCATCATGTGTACGAAGACACCAGAGTCCAACACGTGTAAGATGTCAGCTAGACATGCGAGGTACACGTCCCCCCAGGTGGTGTCCCCAAAGTTCCACTGCACCAGGACGCACTGCGCCCTAAAGGAAACATGTCTCGAACACATATGTTGCGGTTCGTCACAACTCAAATGAATGTTTCCACAACACAATGGCAAGCTGCAGCTTACCTCTATTGGATGGGTTGACCACTGCGACTGGAATTTACGGGCGTCCTTCTTTTTGGCAAACGCAAAAAACTGCCGCACTATGTCCTTCTGCCTCTCTGGTGTGCGGGGATCCTTTTTGGCTGTCAGCCGTGTCAGGTCTCCAACTTTGGCATAGCAGTTAGCGCACGGGCGCTGTGTGCCCGTCTGCAGTGTTGCTGAAGCCCTACTGTTCTCAGGATAGTCTCCAGGGTATCCATAGAGGCAAGGTACCGCCTTGACCACTTTGCCCGCAGCGTGTGTCACATAAAAGTACCTCACGGGAGCACTGGATACAGAAAGGAGTTTCCAAAGTTGACGGTCCTTGAATACATCACTTGCAACGCGCACGCACACTGACGCCAAACGTACCTTGCGGTTTCCCGCATCAAGGGTCCAAGTATGATCTTCAGCGCCTCCTAAAAAACACGGGCCTTCTCTGTCGGGCTAGCCCATTCCGGGCAGAAGGGCAGCACCGCAACAAGAGTGTGGCCCGGCTCAAACCATCTCAGTTCCTCAGGTATGTTAATGAGTGAAATCAGGACACGCCACGCATTCCACCGCCCGTTGCGCGACGCCTGCGTGCTGTCGCTGTACACGATGACCCCGAGAATCAGAGCCTTGTCGTCCTTGATCTCTTTCGGCCACACACACAGACTGGAGTGGGACATAAAGGAGCACGCCCTCCATCGGACATGACTCTTGCAGCATGGCAACATACCTGCGCCTCGTGCATCCAAGTGCCTGTTTCCGGCCCCTTGAAAACGAGCTTCCCCTACTTGTTGTACTTCTCCTCTGGCTTCCACACGAAACCCTTCCTCCGCGAAAAGATCCGGACAAGCTTCTTCACAAGCTGCGCACCAGAAAAGGCCCATGACTATCAACGGTCAAAGAAATCTAGATAGACACGTTTCATGCCCTCAATTATCGCTTTAGCGGAATATATGCAGTACGCATTTGACGGCAAGCTCACCAACTCTGTGTCACGGAAGCGCAAGAGAAGCTTTTGAGACATTTCTCTGGGCCCGTGCACGACGATATGCTCCGTTTTCCATGGAACCATATCTAGCGGCGCACGCTCTTTCCCCCGTCGCTTCACGCCAGCGTAGTTGCGCCACCTACGTGATTCCTTCAAACTGAACTGCGGGTTACGGAATATGTTAAGAAGTCTGTTGACTTCTCGGCGAGATAAGTCTGCGTCCCGGAAAAAAAGGTACAGCTCCGTGAGTGTGTCGAATAAGTCGAAGACGTCGCTAGCCTCCGAACAAGAAGATTCGCCATCGTCGCCATCATCCCCTTCATGTTCTGCCTGCGACGCCTGCGGCGGAGAGACATCTGGCGGCTCGGCTGTAGGCACCCCACGGGTTTTGGCCCCAGAAGTCGCAGGGCTGCGGTGTCGTTTGTGCCCAACACTGTTTAGCGCTTCCAGGTAAGCATCAAACATAAGGTGCTCGAGATTTCTCTTCAGCGTGTCCCCGCATTTAGTTCTATCTGAAAGATGAGACTGTAAATCACAGTCAATGGGAAAATCCTTACTGCATACGCCGCACTTGTTTCCCGTCATCTCGCTCTAACTATGAACCCTAATCCGACCATCAACAAACGGTTTGGTAGGCTGTTTTCATAACCTCATCGAGCATGAGCGTCAACCTTTGAAAAGTGTGTGTTTCAACTGCACAAATAGGACCACTAGTAAGGACTACACCCTGATGTTCTAATGATACAATACCAACAGCAATGAGTTAAATGAACGCCACGACCGTTGAATCACACCAACGCTGCATTCATAATTCATGCATATCCAAATGAATGTTCTCTCATACATTCGCTTGTAAACATAAACAACCATGATCAACCCACTATTAGTACCGTTCACAAACAGGCTTCCGCTGTCAGCATTACTAGGAGAAACGCGCCTGTACATGCCGCGTATATGTGCTCGTACTCGGTAGAGTACGCGTCAACAAATCCTTTCCCATGCGGCATAGTTTGGTTGCTGCTAAGGGCGGGTCCAACTTTGCACACTCCCAATGTTGTCGTTATTTTTACGTCAACACACATGTCAAATTTGACTACACCCCAGGGCGTAGTACTAAGGTTTCATGTCCAGTTCGGAGTGTACAGTGCGGATTTTTGACGAGGTACATGATCGTTGCGAGGCACATCACTTGGAAAGGGCGTTACCAATTGTTGCGAGGGTTTCTGCATCCAATGCGCAAGGGATAATATCATGGCGAAATGGTGTTAGAGAAAAAGGGGCGTTACTGTATGACGGATTTGACGGGAAGCGATTTGTGAGACGAACCTGACGAGAAGTGAGAATGGATGAATTAACTATGAAAGAGTTGGGTACAAGTACTAACCCTAATTGGGTTGTACCCCATATGGGCTACCCCACTACACCCTACACAAATGTATAAGCTATAATGATCTGACACACCCCCATAGGCAAAGTGGGGGAGAACAAGTGGTCACAAGACCAGTCAAGCAAAGCAAAGCAAAGCAAGCTCAGGGTGGATCACAAAGTCACCACACAGTCCGAGCACAAGAGTAGGGCCACAAGGCCAGTTCACATGCAAGACCATATATATAAAGGTAAAAACAAGCAAGGACAGGTATAGGAAGAATATAGTACAAACAAGATCAAGAAGTGAGCAAGTAAGGCCAGGTAGGCACAAGACCTAGCACATTACAGAAACGCTGACGATCACAAGGCGGAAGGGCCATGGTGAAGATATCAGCAGTGTTGGCCTCAGAGGCCACGTAGGTGAGGCCGAACTGACCGCGCTGCTGCAGCTCACGAGACAGAAAGCAGTGGAGAGCAATGTGCTTCGTTCTGTGCCCCAGTCTGTGCTCCCAACACAAGGCCAGCATGGCCTTGTTGTCTACGTACAGAACTGGAGGAGAACGAGGTGGCTCTCCTAGGTCAGTCAGAACGTAGGTGAGACAACGTAGCTGCTGTGCAGCCATGGCCCCTGCGTAGATCTCAGCCTGACAGCTGGAGCCGAGAACAGAGGACGAGCGGGTAGACCGCCACAAAGCAGAACCGGAGCCAAGGCTGAAGGTGTAACCCTGTGACGACCGCTGCGTAGCCTGGTTGTCAGCCCAAGAAACGTCAGCGTGACCTGTGAGGACTACTCGACGTCGCCCTCCAGGCACAAGCCCCGTGCCCGACGTACTGCACACGTAGCGCAACACCCTCTTTGCTCAGACTCAGACGCAGCAACAAGACTAGCAGCGTAGTCTAGACGACAGCGAGCATCGAAGTCGACAAGCTCAGCAACTAGAGCAAACGCAGCATTGGACTCAAAGGTAGGGTCAGTGACAACAGTAGCAAGAAGGCGCGTGACCAAAGGACTAGCAGCACGAAGGGAGTCGGACTCCCGGTGAACAAGCGAAGGAAGAGAAAACGCTGGAGGAGACGGCAAAGGGACACGCAGAGGAGTAGAGGACGGACGTAGTGCCATCTGGTGTGTGCCGAGGACTGCAGGAGGACGCGGACGCGCAGTACGACCACTAGTGCGAGCAGCACGAACAGGCGACGCAGGACGAGACGCAGGCTCACGACGCTAAGCAAGACCTCCAGTAGGACCAGTGTAGGGAGAAGGAGCAGGTAGCGAGGAGGCGGGCTGTAACTGGGACTCCGACTGGACAGGCTGCGGACACTCTAAGGGAGGAGCAGGACCAGTAGAGGGAGGGAGACCAAGAACCTGCTCCAGGAGCGGAATGAAGTACGGCCTCGGCCGCGCAGCGCCTCCAGAACCAGCAAGGACGGCACCACGACCCCCAGTGGCAGTGCCAGCGCCTTCAGAACCTCAAGCTCCAACAGCGCCAACTCCAGGACCCTCAGAATCGCCAGCGCCAGCAGCACCGCTAGCGCCAACACCCCCAGCAGCTCCAACTCCAGTAGAAACGTCAGCACCAGCTGCCTCAGCAGCACCCCCAGACGTACCAGCACCAGTAGAAACACCAGCGCCAACACCCCCAGCAGCTCCACCTCCACCAGCACCAGCACCAACAGCACCTCCAGCAGGACCAACTCCTGTAGCACCAGCACCTCCAGCAGCACCACTAGTGCGAGCAGCACGAACAGGCGACGCAGGACGAGACGCAGGCTCACGACGCTAAGCAAGACCTCCAGTAGGACCAGTGTAGGGAGAAGGAGCAGGTAGTGAGGAGGCGGGCTGTAACTGGGACTCCGACTGGACAGGCTGCGGACACTCTAAGGGAGTAGCAGGACCAGTAGAGGAAGGGAGACCAAGAACCTGCTCCAGGAGCGGAATGAAGTACGGCCTCGGCCGCGCAGCGCCTCCAGAACCAGCAAGGACGGCACCACGACCCCCAGTGGCAGCGCCAGCGCCTTCAGAACCTCAAGCTCCTGCAGCGCCAACTCCAGGACCCTCAGAATCGCCAGCGCCAGCAGCACCGCTAGCGCCAACACCCCTAGCAGCTCCAACTCCAGTAGAAAAGTCAGCACCAGCTGCCTCAGCAGCACCCCCAGACGCACCAGCACCAGTAGAAACACCAGCGCCAACACCCCTAGCAGCTCCACCTCCAGCAGCACCAGCACCAACAGCAGCTCCAGCAGGACCAACTCCTGTAGCTCCAGCAGCACCCCCAGACTCAGCAGCACGTCTCTAGCGGCGGGCGAACCACTCGCGCAGCTCGTATGGAGAGAGCGGCTCCCGCCTCGACGAAGCACCGGCGGCGGCCACACAAGCAGACCCAGCACCCCCAGG
This sequence comes from Closterium sp. NIES-65, assembly GCA_948144175.1. Classification (NCBI taxonomy): domain Eukaryota; kingdom Viridiplantae; phylum Streptophyta; class Zygnematophyceae; order Desmidiales; family Closteriaceae; genus Closterium; species Closterium sp. NIES-65. Next base: position 2,206 of record CANXME010002365.1, on the reverse strand, counting down.
CGCAGCACCACCAGGCTCAGCACCTCTAGTCTCAGCACCCCCAGACTAAGCACCCCCAGTCTTAGCACCCCCAATCTCAGCACCTCCAGTCCCAGCACCCCCAGATTCAGCACCCCCAGTCTTAGCACCCCCAATCTCAGCACCTCTAGTCTCAGCACCCCCAGACCCAGCACCCGCAGACCCGGCACCGGCAGGCTCAGCACCTCTAGCAGCACCAGAGTCAATAGCTACCTTGACAGGCTCGACTGCGTCTACCTGGGACACACCTGAAGGGGCAGGACCCTGAGGAGGGAGGGGGTCTACCTAGGTAGCATTTGGCACAAGGAAGAGCGGCGGCGGGGGGAGGGGCGCAGTGCGGTAGGGGAAGAGACGGTAGTAAGGCACCGACTCGTCAAAGGTGACGTCCTGGGAGGACAGAACACGACGCGAGGTGGGGTGGTAAAACCGCCAGCCAGGCGCGTCGGGGGGGAAGCCAAGGAAGACGCAGGGAACAGCACAGGGGAACAGCTTGTCCGCAGACGAGTCGCGGACAAACGCCCGAGATCCCCAGACCCAAAACGCAGACGCATCGCCAACCTTCTCGGTCTACCGCAGGGCGGGGGAGGTCTGTGGCAAGGAGACCCGGGGCTGAAGGTTGAGCTGATGCGCGGCAACCTGAACCGCAAACGGCCACAGAAAATGCGGGGCAGCCGCATGCATCATGGACGTACGAGCGACGTCCATGACCATGCGAATGCGGCGCTCAGCAATCCCATTTTTGGTGTGGTGAGGCCGGAAGCGTGAAGGTCTGGCGGATGCCCTGTGCACGACAGAAGGCTCCCAGACGAGCAGAGGAAAACTCCCCGCCTCTATCCGAGTGCAAACGCAGAACAGGAAAGTCTGAGCCGAAACTCTCTCTGAGCTGGAGACGAGCTGCGCGGATCCAGTCGATCAACACCTCAGTGACGTCACCCTTGCTGCGCAAGGGGAAGACTGTGGTGTTACGTGAGTAGTCGTCAACCACCAGCAGAAAGTACCGCTCTCGTACCTGCCCACTGATGCGGGCTGGGCCCCACACGTCCATGTGGAGAGTCTGCAGAGGAGCCTCTGTCGGAGGAAACTCGGAGGAGTAAGGGGCGGCGCGTTGTCGCCCCTCGACGCAAGGGACGAAGGTAGGGCCAAGCCCCGGAGGAAGGGGAGGGAGAGACCGAGGAAGACCAGAGACAAGGACACGGGAGGCCATGCCTTGGAAACGAGGCAAGGAGGGGTGACCAAGGCGGTGGTGCCAAAGGAGAGTCTGGTGGGACAGCAGACGACACGAGCAGGGAGCAGACTCAGGACCAGACCTGGACACCGCAGCAAACACCTGACTCGACGCAGCTACCTGGGCAGACTCAGCAGCAGGAGGAGACGCAGTAGTAAGGGTGTACAGGCTCGACCCTGGCCGACGGGTGAACGTGGCGAGGTGTTGACCTGTCCGAGCACACGTGCAGTGGGTCACTCGCTGACTCGCAGGAGTGAACTGGTCAACCCCTCGATCCTGTAGGTCCGCTCCACTGACCAAGTTCGTAGAGAACGAGGGGAGGTACAGACTAGACAGGGTGCCAGAGGGGGCTGCAAGGCACGGAAGGACAGTGGAGAAGCTAGCAAGGACAGGACCCCCAGACGGGTCTGCCAAGGAGACTGCAACCGGCCGACTTAGCGGCGTAAGAGTGGTGCGGTCTCGAAAGAAGGAGCGGGACGCTCTCGAGTCGAAGGTGAAGGTGTAGAGGGCCTGAGCCGAAGCTGTACCTGAGAGAGAAGACTCACCAGCACATGGGGCTGCAGACGCACTAGCACCAAGAGCAGCAGTCTCACCTGCACCTAGCGCAGCAGCCTCAATGCCCGTGTCATGCGGTACACACAGGTAACAGGCACCCTCAACACTATTAGCAACAGCATACATGGCAGCAAGAATAGCATCAAAGTCAAGATCAAAGATAGCAACCCCGGCCTTGGCCAGATCTCCCCAGCGAGGGATCTCTGACGCCTCAGGGAACTGGCGACGCCACGCGTCCGTCAGGCGACCAAAGCAGCGTTGGGTGGAGTGTGGACCTCCGCACTGCTCACCAGTGCGGTCGCCAGTATGGAGAACGTAGGAGCAGGGACCAAAACCCCCACCTCGCTGGCGTGGAGTGTACCACTCACAAAGCTGCTGAGGGGACATGGTCACACCACTCCGCTGCTG